>LR812535.1:39668983-39727169 GCA_903798195.1 Danio kyathit
TTCACTGTGATCTCATTTTAGCAGGACCACCCAATGTTTTGCTCTATCAGAATTTTAAAGGCCTGCACAATACTGGGAAAACAATACAATTTTAAGTAATATATTTTTTTTATGAATTAAATCTAATTAAATGTCATAAAACTATTTTAAGATGCAAACATTCACACTCTAAAACATTATAAATAACTAAAAATCTTTGTAGATATTCTAATTCTTATTCGCTGTTGTAATTTTCTTCTCTTCTCTTCTGCCATTAGCATTTATTTTCATCTCTATGCTCTGAATCACTAGTTCACCTTTGAATCGTGAACTAAAGACCAGGGGGCACTTTAGTTCATTTTTGAAGGGCACTTTTTATCCAAGAGAAAAAAGGGCATGTACACTGCACAGGTTGAGCCGTATCTGTACGCGTGCCTGTTCACAGCCTTTGCTTAATACTTTGTTGATGCACCTTTGGCAGCAATTACAGCCTCAAGTCTTTTTCAATATGATGCCACAAGCTTGGCACACCTGTTTTGGGGAATTTTAGCAGATTCCTCTTTGCAGTACCTCTCAAGCTCTATCCAGTTGGATGGGAAGCGACGCTGTACAGCCATTTTCAGATCTCTCCAGAGATGTTCAATAGGATTTAGGTCGGGGCTCTGGCTGGGCCACTCAAGGACATTCCCCGAGCTGTTGTGAAGTCACTCCATTGATATTTTGGCGGTGTGCTTTGGGTCATTGTCCTGTTGGAAGATGAATCGTCGCCCTAGTCTGAGGTCAAGAGCACTCTGAAGCAGGTTTTCATTCAGGTTGTCTCTGTACATTGCTGCATTCGTCTTTTCCTCTATCCTGACTAGTCTTCCAGCTCCTGCTGCTAATAAACGTCCCCACAGCATGATGCTGCCACCACCATGCTTCACTGTAGGGATGGTATTAGCCTGGTGATGAGCGGTGCCTGGTTTTCTCCAAACGTAACGCCTGGCATTTACTCCAAACAGTTACATTTTAATCTCATCAGACCAGAGAATTTTGTTCCTTGTGGTCTGAGAGCCCTTCAGATGCCTTTTGGAAAATTCCAGGGAGGGAGTGGCTTCTGTCTTGCCACTCTACCAAACAGGCCTGATTGGTGGATTGCTGCACAGATGTTTGTCCTTCTTGTAAGGTTCTCCTCTCTCAGACAGAGTGACCATCAGGTTATTGTTCACCTCCCTGACTAAGGCTCTTCTCCCCTGATCACTCAGCTTAGATTGCCGGCCAGCTCTAGTAAGAGTCCTGGTGGTTCCAAACATCTTCCACTTACGGATGATGGAGGCCACTGTGATCATTGGAATTTTTAGAGCAGCAGAAAGTTTTCTATAACCTTCCACAGCCTTGTACCTTGAGACAATCCTGTCTTGGAGGTCTACAGACAATTCCTTTGTCTTCATGCTTGGTTTGTGCCTTGACATGCACTGTCAACCCTGGGACCTTATATAGACAGGTGTATGCCTTTTCAAATCATGTCCAATCCACTGAATTTACCACAGGTGAACTCAAATTAAGCTGCTGAAACATCTCAAGAATGATCAGTGGATACAGAATGTACCTGAGCTCAATTTAGAGCTTCACGGCAAAGGCTGTGAATACGTATGTATGTGTGATTATTATTATTATTAATTTATTTTTATTTATTTTATTATTTTTTTATTTTTAATAAATTTGCAACAATTTCAAAAAGTCATTTTTCACATTGTCATTATGGGGTATTGTGTGTAGAATTTTGAGGAAATAAATGAATTTAATCAATTTTGGAATAAGACTGTAACAAAAAAAAAATGTGGAAAAAGTGAAAAATGTGGAAAAAGTGAAGTGCTATGAATACTTTCCAGATGCACTGTAGATAGTAAAACCTTAATATAATGTCTCTAGTATACATTTTCCTGTCATGAAAACGACCATAGAATCTGGCATGGCTTAAAACTCAAACATTCATTCATTCATTCATTCATTCATTTTCTTTTCAGCTTAGTCCCTTTATTAATCAGGCATCGGCACAGCGGAATGCATCGCCAACTTATCCAGCATATGTTTTACGCAGCGAATGCCCTTACAGCCACAACCCAACAAAACTCTTAACAAACATATGCTATTATTCTGATATCACAAGTTTTTCAATGTTATTGTGCAGCCCTTCTGTGCAATCTGACAACTATTAAGGGTTTTTATCATTTTGTGGTTATAGGGAAGAAGTCAACAAGGCGTACAGGAAGTTGGCGGTACTGTTGCACCCAGACAAGTGTGTGGCCCCAGGCAGCGAGGATGCCTTTAAAGCAGTGGTTAATGCTCGCACGTCCCTCCTCAAGAATATCAAGTAGGATCAAGTGTCCACACACAACTGCATCTCTCATGGTTCCATTACCAACATACTCCTCCTCATTGTGAGATATGCCATGAAACAGATTTTTTTTTCTTCATTGTGCCATCTAAATATTAATCTTTTTTTTAACTGCTTGCTGTGGTGATTTGTTTCAATTTGTATAGACTATATATTTATTTAGCGTACTATCAATTAAAGGTTTCATTCACCCTAAAATTAAAATTCTGTTATTGTTTACTTGTCCTAATGTCATTTCATAACTGTTGGACAAGATAAATGAAGATATTTGTAATGAATCACAAGAAATTTCTCCATTTGAAAGTCCATTGATCTCATATTTGGACATTTTGAAATATTTATAAAGAGATCAATAAATCAATCAAATTGGAACCAATTTGTTGAATCCAAATGTTCTGAAAAAGCATAACCGCAGTATAATAATGAATAGGTTTAAATTAGCCTTTTTTTTTTAAATAAATAAACTTTGATCATAAAGTGAACATAAACAAAGCTTAGCATAGCTACAATAACAAGAACAAACAAGTGTACAAGAACAAACTTAATTGTTTAAGCTCCAACATGCTGTTGTGGCACACATGAATCTCATTAAGCTTCTGTGACCAGATTTGTATGCTGTAAACATTGTAAGGTAATCAACATTAATACCAGAACATTTTAGCAAAATAAAGACACAAATCCATCTGATTTTATTATAAATGTTCTCATTCATGTTCTAAAGATGGACAGATTTCTCATGGCTTCAGAACAACAGGAGTAAATGGTAGCATAACTTTAATTTTGGGGTCAACAAAAGCCTTTAAATGTGCTTTTAACGAAAATATTTGTAAGCTAGTGCAGTTTAAATATGCTATCACAATATTTGAAGTACAAAAAACCAACGCAACACCACAAAAGTGTTTTTTTTTTTCACCTCAAGTTGTCATCAACAAATGACCACTTGGACTCTTTAAGGATGCTGCAACTTAACTGTGTTCCCTTGTTTTAAGTTGATCGGCTTCACATTGCCATTAGCTGGAGTTGGAGAGTTCCCTTCTCAGTGAAGATCACTTTTAAAGCACACGGAGAAGCCTCTGGACTCCAACAAAGACGTATGTCAGATGTGACTGCACTTGTTTATAATGTAATATTTGTTTATGTGCTGAAACATCAATGATGCTTTGAGGGGCATATCTGTCAGGATCATTTTAGAGCATGAGAATATCCTTGGTGGGTCCTTCCTTTTTTCAGTCTGTCCTGTGACAGTTGACTGTTGTGCTGCTTTACTCCTATAGACGTACAGGTTAAAGACCACTTATTTACCTGCTGATTTGCGACCCAGGCTTACCATTCTGATGCTTTAGTTTAATCCAGACGTACATCATAAGTTAGCCATGACCTACATGGGCCATTCACTTATTTTTTTGTTTTTCTCCACTCCACTTTAGCTCACTATATATAGGAGGAAAAGCATGAAAAAAATTCTTTAGTTACTTAAGTGCAATATAAAAGTAGCGTGTATTTCTCAGATTTACCACTAGCTTTATTCCACTACTCGCTAAGTTACCGTTGGATATGAATCAATATTATATTAAACTGAATATACATATAAAATGGCCTGTTTAAGAAATGGTTTGTGTACCATGCCAATTCAACTTCAAGTTCCTTTAAGTTATGTAATTTTTAAGTACAAAATAGGTGGTCAATGGACTATCATTCAAACATTTGGGGCCAGGTGATATGAATGCATTACATTGATCAAAGGTAGCAGTAAAGATATTAAAATTGTGACAGTATTTTTAGTATTTTTCATACTTTGAGCATGAGAAATGCTTTTTTAGCATTAACCCTTGTGCACTGTTCAAATTTACTACCCTTTTGTTATGTTCAGGATGAAAACATCCACTGAAATAAACTGCTGTAAAAATTCATCAGATAAATATTTTTTTCTAATTTATTTTGGCATAAATCTGTTAATCAACTGCTAAAACTACTAAATTGTTTAGGATTTTAACTTATCAGGTTCACAAATGATGTCACTGATTTTGTGAAAAAAAAAAAACACTCAAAGTGACATTTTCAATATAAAAAGTAATTGTGGACTGGATTTTTTATTTTTCCTTTTATCACAGTCTTGGACATGTGAACGATTAGTAACAACATTGGCTTTGATGCATTGTTACATTTTCATTTTTTTTCTCCCTAATTTACTGTTGATGGCTGTTTTTGCCCCATTGACTTCCATTATAGCCACATTTGATGGTGTTTATATACAGAGTCTTTGTTTTGGTTTACTTCATGTAGTTCTGAGAGCATATTTTGATTTTCTCAGACACATCAAGGCAAGTGCGCAAAGGTCACTCTCACACACTCACAGACCCACATGCATACACTTCAGTTTGCTGTTATACTCCATATAAAATCCAGAAGCTAAGCTTTTTTTTTTGCACAGGCTTATCTAAAGGGTTAATGATGCCGACTGATGATCAACAGTAAAAATGACTAATTTTACCTCTTCCCAAAAGGGAAAACCACCAACAATTAAAAATGCATGATTATATGGTGTCATGATTTTGTAATAAAAAAATGTGTTTATAATGGAAGTCAATGGGGCAAAAACAGCCACCAACAGTAAATTAGGGAGAAAAAATGAAAATTAATTAAAAACAATGCATCAAAGGCAATGTTGTTTCACATGTCCAAGACTTTAAAGTTAGAAAAAAAAGTTAAAAAAAATTCAGTCCACAATTACTTTTTATATTAGAAATACGTCATTTTGTGTGTTTTTTTTTTTTTCACTAAATCAGTGACATAATTAATTAATTTGGCAATTAAAGAGTTAAAATCCTGTAATTTAATAAACTATTTAGTAGTTTTGTTCCAGACTGAGGTTGATAAACAGATTTATGGAAAAAAGTGAAAAGATTATTTATGTAATGCAGTTTAATTTAATGGATGTTTTCATCCCGAACATAACAAAAGGGTAGGGAATTTGCCTAGAGTGTTTCGTTGAGGTTTATTTAAAAATTCAAAGCATTTTCTCAAAATAAGATTTCACACCAAAAATCATTTTGCTAGAGTTATGGCCAAATTAAGACACAAAATCACCCCAGAGCGGATGAAAACATCCCCAGCAATACATAAGGGTTAAATCGGCATATAATTTGTGCAGACTTTGGAAGTTAGATGCTGAATTTACTTTTAGACTCGCGAATAAATTACCTTATAAATTGTATTATTAATATAGAAGGTGTGATAATAATATATCATGATTTACTACAATTTGTCAAATGAATACAACCTTAATTAGGAGCTCAAGATACTGCTAAACAATAAAAATACATAAATTATAATGTAAAAAATAATTACCAACCCCAAACATTTGAATGGTAGTCTAGTAGAGGCTGTGATCACTAGTGCCAAGACTATTTCCAAGTATATACCGTTTACCAATCTTTACACAACCTGTGAAGGTTTTGCAAAGTTCAGAGCTAAAAAAAATAAATAAATAAATGTTAACACAGTAGCTTAGTCACTTATTTTCATATAAATATGGTTGATTTCTCTATTGTGAAATGTATTGAGCATGAAAGGAACTCTGAATCTTTCACAGTCATAGTGTCTGGTCCCAGGGTAAAACAAAAAAGTGGCTTTGTTTACATCAACACTGGAATACATAGAGACAACTTTGCTAAAACTGTTCCGTTAGCAGAGCTGTGTAGATGTGCCAACATGCATTAGTTCAGCAATGTTTTGTTTGGCCCTCAAGTATATAAATACTTCTATGTAGGTAAAAAAAAAGAACACTGTAATGCAAGTGTATCAAATACTGTATTTTTTTATAGAACTGTGGTGTTTACAACATGACGTGGATGTACATGTGCAGTGTAATTTATTTATATTTTAATATATTTATCTGAAAAAGTACACATTTGTGATTTCTCTTTTTCATTTCTTTTATTTTGAAGGGCATTTTTAGTCAGTTGATAACGTGCTGCTTTGTTTGCTATGTTGTACTATGTAATATGTACCCAAACTATTTTAGACCGTTGCATCATCCGTAATGTGAAAAGATGAGTTGTACTCCTAAACTTTTAATCAGTTATACCCTACTACACCATACAGATTTTTTTTTTTTAACAAGAGTCACTTTTGTTTCCATGTTTTGTTTCATTGTGTGACATTGATTTGTCTGAATATATGGTACAGCATGAGTAAGAAGCATGTTTGTGATTATGCAGAAGAGGCCTGTTTACATGACTGCTAAGGCCACCGCTCAATGGGAAAAGTGGCTCTGTTTTGTGCACAGAAGCTTTACTTTCTCCATTTGGCTTATATAGCATAATAATAAAGGAATACATGTAAATCACTTTGCCTTTTTGCGTTATTAAATTACAACATTACAAACTAAACCAGTATCAAAAAGCTACAAAATTATGGGCCACTCACACAGAACTGTTTATAAAACTAAACACAGGGTACATTGGAGACCACTTTTAATTGCATTGTGCAAGACAACTTAAATAGACTTAAGCTCAATGGGCAAATATGTCTAACTAGCACAAATTCAAACAAAATAGGATGCAAAAAAACCCAAAAACAAATTTAGTTTTGTGTTAATGAGCTTACATTAATATGACAACATTTTCAACAAAAATCACGTTTTAATGTGTCTGCATTTACACAGCTACAGCATTTTAGGGGTATACAGAAAAAGTATGTGTTTTTATATAATGTACTTGAACTAAAATATGGACAAATCCAAAGTTGGGTTAAATTATTTTACAATAAATATCTTTTTTGTTGTTGTTGTCCACATTCGACACAGAATTGAGTTAATACAACCCAGCGTTTTTTAGAGTATTTTATTCCAGGGTGTCCACGGGGTCTTAAAATGTATTAAAAGTTGATAAATCAATGTAGAAAAAGGCCCTTAAAAAGTATTTAAAAGTCTTAAATACTATTTTGCAAGGTATTAAATTTATTATAATTTTTGATTTAGCAATGTGTGGTTGTATGCTAAAGTTTGCCTGAATTAAATCTGCGAATATCAGGATGCTGTGTAGTTTATGAAACAATAAAATCCTGCTAGATTTGACATCCTGCTGCTTTGTTTACTGCAGTAACCAAGGCAACACCATTATTTCCGCAGCTCTATAGGCGCCATCCTGCTGAATTAGCTGGATTTAATAGATTTTTATTCAGTATATGAATAATGTTTTCGTTTTGGATTAGTTTCTTACATTAATATTTAGTAAATATACTGTAAGTTAAAATCTCACCAGTGCTTCCGGTTAAAAAGTGGTTATAAGGTCTTAAAATGTATGGAAAGAGTCTTAAGAAAGGTCTTAAAAGGTATTAAATTTCACTCTGTGGTTCCTGTATATAGTCTGTATTCTTTTCAGACAATATCTGTTTGGATTGCACTGTTGCACTTTTAATTCTGCTGCTCTCTGAGAGTTACCAATCAAATTTCACTGTATTGCTACAATGACAATAAAGTCTCACGTCCTATGACGCAGTCTTCTACCCACCAGTCAAAACAGCATTATGTTACAAATGGACTGTAGAAGAATGTGTAAATTCATAGGTTCATTCGTAAGGTATCATGTTTTTTATAGGCCTGGCACACTGTAAAAAGGGATTTGTTGACTTAACAAAATTGAGTAAGCTTGTTGCTTTCAAAGTGATTAGTTTACTTTTAAAAAAGTGAGTAAACATATTGTCTTAATTATGTAAATGAACAATGTGCTAAATATAAAAAAAAAATGTCAATTTAACAATTACAGGTTTATTCACTTTTTAAAAGTTAATCCAACTGGTCACTTTTAAGGTAATAGGTCTACTCACTTTGTAAAATAACTAATCGTTTTTTACAATGCATGCATAAAGCATTTTTTGTGTATGAACAGGGATCATATTGACGACATTTCCACTTGTGTTCAGAACTTTTCAAAAACTATTGACTAAAAACATTTAAAATTGTTGTACAAGCCCAAATCAGAAAACATTGGGACAGTATGAAAAAACACAAATAAAAAAGATAGTAGTGATTACCTATTTCAACAACACAATGCAAAACCACATTCTGCACACATTACAAAGTCCTGGCTGCGAAGGAAGAGGATTTAGGTACTTGACTGGCCTGCCTGCAGTCCTGACCTGTCTCCAGTAGAGAATGTGTGGTGCATTTTGAAATGCGACAATGAAGACCCCATACTGTACTGTAAGAGTTGTTTGCAGGAAAAATGGGACAAAATTACACCTGAACACTTAATTACCTTGGTGTCTTCAGTCCCTAAATGTCTTTTAAGTGTTGTGAAAAGGAATGGCAACATTACAAAGTGGTAAATACTTTACTGGTCCAACTTTTTTGTAATGTTGCAAATTTGAATATCTGTTTATTCATTCATTTTCTTTTCGGCTTACTCCCTTTATTAATCTTGGGTCGCCACAGCAAAATGAACCGCCAACTTATCCAGCATATGTTTTATGCAGCGGATGACATTCCAGCTGCAACCCATCATTGGGAAACACCCATACACACTCATTTACGCACATGCACTACGGCCAATTTAGCCTATTCAATTGACCTGTACTGCATGTCTTTGGACTTGGGGAAACCGGAGCACCCGGAGGAAACCCACGCGTTCGCGGGGAGAACATGCAAACTCTACACAGAAATGCCAACTGACCCAGCCGAGGCTCGAATCAGCAACCTTCTTGCTGTGAGGCGACAGCACTACCTACTGTGCCACCGCGTTGCCCTGAATACGTGTTTATTTGAATAAAAATCATGAGGAACATATTAAATAATGTTTATTGTATTGTCTACAATAAAATACAAGTCAAAATACAAGTAAATTTAGAAATCAATACTTTCTTTATTTGCGTTTTACATACCGTCCCAACTTTTTCTGAGTTGTAATATAAACAACTATTGTACTATTTAATACAAAGAAAAAATAAGCTTGCAGTCAGTGCAGTTTAATCTTGGCTGGCCCAAGTCATCCAATAAAGTGAGAAGTATTATTGTTTATATGTGTTGAGGGAAAGCAGATGGTTCAGTCCCTTTTTGACCCGGCACATATTCTTGGTAACCAGATCAGTGAGAAGCACTTTATCCAGCTTACTTCCCACATTCCCTGAATCAGCGGCCTAACCTGCTATCTAAAACCCTGCGCGGTGTCTTCTCAAGAGCAGAGGTCAGCCAGTCGCAAAAGATCAACTTTTCTCTTCGGTATGACTAAGTTAGAATTATAAAGTCTAATGCAGCCTACAGCATGTAAATATTGTGGAGAAATACCTTTTATACTACTGTTTAATTGACTGGATAGAATAAACAAACCAAAGATACATTTCAGGAGGAGGATTAATTTTTGTTAACCAATTACCTTCACACATAAACTCACCTGTCATGGACATTATCCTGTTAGCAGTGACCATGAGGCTTTAATAGATCACGTGTGCTATTGCTGAGTAGATAATCCCTTATATTTCAACCTATTACAGAGCGTATGTGTGTGTGTGCATGTGCATTAGATCCCAAACTCCTCTGTCGCTGCCACAGTGTCGAGTTCAAGTCCACTTATTTTTGCCTCTAAACATTTCCATCAAGAGTCAAGATTCTTCTGTAGGATAAGCTCCAGCAGATTGGGCTCTGCTACCTTTGGGAAGGGGTCACGGCAGCTTTCAGGCCATCTGGTCGAGCAATCACTTCATTACCTGAAGACAGCCTGAGTCAATCAACTGCAGACGGGACATCTTTTTAAACTGGGCTTGACTTCTTCCAAAACCAAGGAATGTTTTGAGACAAGATTGTATGGATTATAATTGTGGAAAGTATTATTATAGAAGACAAGTCTTTTTTATAGACATATAGCTATGCTTTGCATAGTTATGCTGCTTGGAATGGCAGAAGGAAAATCTGTCAAAGACGACTCGTTCTGCACTCAGCTGCCAAATATTACACCGCTGAGGGACAAGAATGTACCATATTAGATATTTGCTTGAGTCTGGATCAGTTCACCTTGGCTACTGTTCATGGATGAGCAGATGCATGCATCGTTACATGATTTTTCAAGCCTCATCCTTGGCAAGTATACTTTCATTTACATTTATGTACAGTTTAAATCAGTTATGACATGTAATAACTGTTCTGGAGAGATCTTTTGAGCAGTATTCCTCAGTTTAATATGCATTAAATGTAGTACTACAGTGCACTCATTGCATTTATTTGGTTTCATGAGTATTTTGGGTGTTTTGCTTATTTATATTGAGATTGACTTGTGAGTATTTAAAAGGTACTTGTTGAGAGGCATTGAATTTGTTTTAGTGGTGTCATTTTTGGGGGTATCATGGGGGCATTGAACTTGATTTATATATTTTTTGTTGTTGTTGAGGGCACTGAATTAATTTTGAGTGAATTATCAAGAAACTTTTGGGTAAGAGACTCTAGCAGCTAGCTCTCTGCAACTCTCACATGGTCGCCCACTGAAGCTAAGCAGGGCTGCACCCGGTCAGTACCTGGATGGTAGGTTGCTGTCAGAAGTGGTGTTAGAAAGACCAGCAGGGGGTGCCCAACCTGTGGTCTGTGTGGGTCCTAATGGCCCAGTATAGTGATGGGTACTCTATACTGCTCAGTGAGTGCCGTCTTTCGGATGAGACGTTAAACTGAGGTCCTGACTCTCTATGGTTGTAAGAAAAGGATGTTCTTCAAAAAAGAGTAGGGGTTTTACCCCGGCATCCTGACCAAATTTGACCTCTGTCTATCATGGCCTCCTAAACATCCCCATATTTTAATTGGCTTCATCACTCTGTCTCCTCTCCACCAATCAGCTGGTGTGTGGTGTGCTGTCTGGTGCAATATGCCATAGCGTCATCCAGGTGGATGCTGCACACTGGTGTTGGATGAGGAGATTCCACCAATGTGTAAAGCGCTTTGAGTGTCCAGAAAAGCGCTATATAAATGTAAGGAATTATTATTAAGAGGTATTGAACTTGTTTTGTGATTCTTTGAGTGTATTTTGGGGCATTTAATTTGTCTAGTGTCAAGCATATTTTATGGATACTGAATTAATTTTGGGGGTATTTTTAGAGGAATTTGACTGTTTTGGGTGTTTTGTTAGTTTCTGGAAAAGTTCATGGTGTTTTAAGGGGTATTGAACTTGTTTTGTTGTGTTCAAAGAAGTATTGTGATTTTACAAGCATTGTTAGTTCATTTTCAAGTCATTTTTTGGTTTCAAACTGATACAACTTTAATGTCCCATCTAAATTATTATATCGTTTACTTTTCATGGTTTTAGGTTTGTGCAGTTGATAGAAGTCTCAAGCTGAGTTCTGGGATCTAAAACCTGTTCAGATCATGGCTTTGAATTCTTCAGAAATCACTGTTCCACCTCAAGTATGCACAATTGTGCCTCCATCACCCAACTTGAAACGCAAGCAACTAATGTGGCAGAATGCTGTCCGTCACATTATCGACCAACGAGGAATGCACCACGAGGGGCGAGCAGTCAACTCTCGCAAAATCATTGTTACTGACGCCTACATCGATGACATCAACAGACAGATTCGGAACAAAGCTGCACGGGGCAACGCCGGCATGCACAAGCGGCGCTCCTCTGCAGCTCGCATCCATCCATTTCGAGAACGCAACTCCACCTGCACACGGAAGTCTACAGAATCAGTTACCGATGCAGACTTCTTTGTAAGCTGGGGCTCCACAGTGCGTGGCATCTTCCTCCCTGCTCTCCACCACAAGTTCAAATCACACGATCTGGAGCATTTGTACCAGCAGCACTCATCTGGCCAACGGCGAACTTCCCTCGTAGTCACTAATGTCATTGATATTCTTACCAAACTCCACATTCTCTTCATCTACCTGGCTTTGGCCCCTGAGATGGTGGACTCTCAACACGGATGGTTGGCCGGGCTCTTAATGGCGCTTGGAGCAATCATATGTGTCTTAGTTCTGACTTGTAAAGGACTGATGTCTCCAGATTACCTTCGCTATGCTGGGCTGGCAAGCTGGTTGTCCCAGACTGTTCAGGCACTGGGTGGATTGGTGTACGGATTGGAGACAGACCAGTCCTGGTATGTGCTCTTCACCCTTTTTGCCATCTACACACTATTGCCCCTACCTCTGCTGTGGTCCATCTGCATGGGATTCCTCACCGCTGCCTTGCACCTGTTGGTGGATACCTTTAGGAACTACAATGACACGGCCATTGTACGAAAGGTAAAGAAGAGTCGATTCACAAATATCAAAGCTGACATTTGGTCCTCACCCTAGTGTAGGAAAAAGAAATCCTTGATAATGGAAGATTACAGCCCAAAACAATCTCAAAGGCCCTGATTTACTTTTATTTTCTTCATCTGAGGGCAAAAGGAAGTTTGAAAAGGCTAAGGCCCAATCACAATTCTACCCCTTAGCCCTTCCCCTTACCCCTACTCCTCGTTTTGCGCGTTCAGGGGTAGGGGTGTCCAAATTCTCTTTAGTTTGAAGGCGTAGGGCTAAGGGGAAGGGCTTGATACCCCTTGAAACTGAGATTTTTCAGGACCACACTCAAAACCAAGGGCTACGAAAATTTAGGAGTAGTTAAGGTAAGGAGATGCACAAATTAGTATTTTTTGTCATTATTACGAATTTTTACAACAAACAAGCATATGTTTTAATACATTGGTAACTGCACTCGTCTTTTACCGTCATGCCTTTAAAAAAAACCCTAATATAAAAAACGCTAAATTTCGCTATCTATAATCCATAATAATAACTCTTGTATAGCAGTCACACAATATTCTGTCACTTGATGACACTCAATTACCCTGTCAGAAAAGTATAGTGACTGGGAATGACCTTTTTACAGTGTCTGGTATAATGTTAATGTGGTTTTTGTGTGTTTATATTGATGAATATGTCTATGGTGTAAATGCACAGTACAGTTACGATCTTACTGCCACATTATATCATTATGACAACATTATATATGCCTTCAGTAATTTCCAGAAGATAAATACCAAAAAATAACACAACTGGAATAACTACAGCAGTCGCCATCGTTGATCTCATATGAAGCAAGAGATCGCGATGACATATGATGGCATGTGCAGGTGTTGTAGTGCTGTCCCAATTCGTAGGGGTAAATTTTGAAGCCCTTCCCCTTACACTCTGTTTCAAGGGCCAAGGGTAAGAGGTAGGGGTACAAAAATAGAATTGGGAATGGGCGTAAGTGACAGTATACTGTTTTTGACCTCTTAAACACCCTAGTGTTGCAGTAGGCAAGCTTGTAAGTGCCATGTTTCATGCTGATATCAACAATTGTTGACATGGACAATTTCATACTTGATTTCAAGAACTGAATTGTCAAAACTAACTTTTTGGCGGGATTTTGTTCAAAATTACTTCACATTATTTTTTTCTTGGATTTTGTTTAAAGTATATCATGGCCTTTAAGATCTAGGGTTAATCCAGTAGTGGTTTTATCTTTCTAATGCTTCTGTCAGGTTGTGCATAGTCTTCCTTTTAATAAATGCTCCATTATTATTATTATGGCACAAGAGTACACCAGTTTCAGAATCTTTAATTATTTCAGGGATCAATACATCAACTAATAAAGCTTGTCTTGTTTATCCAGTTACTAGCGAAAGGTCTATTGTACATGGGCATGAATACTGCAGGGCTTTTCATCCACTATTTATCTGATCGCGCCCAAAGGCAGGCCTTCCTTGAAACACGCCGTTGCATTGAGGGACGGGTCAAGATGGAGAGAGAAAACCAGAGACAGGTTTGGGAATCTTGACATTAATACCTAGTTCTTATTTCAGTAATGCAATATTTCTAAAGAAATGAGACTTTATATTACATTAGGAGCGCTTGGTGATGTCTATCCTTCCTCGATTTGTTGCTATGGAGATGATTGGTGATATGACTGCCCTGGATGATGAATTGCTTCCTCAACAGTTCCATAAAACCTACTTTCATCAATACAAAGATGTCAGGTACACGCAGATCCCTATGTAGTAGTATTTCCAGCAAGGATGTTGTGTCAAATCAGCATGCATGTGCTCTTGTTTCAGCATCCTGTTTGCTGATATAAAAGGCTTTACCTCTCTCTCTATGACCATGCCGGCTCAAGAATTGGTGCGCACACTCAATGAGCTGTTTGGTCGCTTTGATCGTCTTGCAGAGGTGAGAAATATTAACCTTGAAGAGATAGTTCACCCTATAAATTTTTAATTTAGTCAAAAGGGTGCCTTGCAGTACCAAATTTTCAACAGTATGGCTGAGCCTGTAATATTAACAAGCTTTTATATTGGACTAACACTTCAAGAGTTTTAGAATATCCTATCAGGATACAACTAGAACTGTTATCCTCAAAGTCCTCCCTTCTTTCAATGATTTGCTCTCAGCTTGCGATAAATGGTGGAAATGTCTCAGACAGTTTAGTGGTGACCAATACTCTTAAAATATGGGTTTGGGTTAATAAGACCATCCACACTAGCACCTATAGTAAATAATGTATCTATTATACCATCATGGTATAATAGTCATTCGTGACTTGTCTTTTAAGGGGCTTAATACCATTTATGACTTGTAAAATAAAGGTGTATTTTTATCATTTTTAGAATTGTCTGACAAAATCTTTCTTCCCAAAGCTCATCTTTTTTTGCCATATTCAGAAGACGTTTTATATTTTGTTTCCTCAATTTCCTAATCGTCCTCCAGATTCCAACATAGACAATTCTTTCTCTTAACCCAGACAGAAGACAAAAATGTAAATAAATATAATTGGCCAAAAAAGAATTTCTTACATGGACCCGGTCACTTTACTTCACAAGACCTCAGTGTGTCATTGTGAGCCCCAGGAATTGATTTGGACTAGTTTGTATTTGTTTATTTTTGGTCTAAAAACATTATCACCATTTACTGCCGTTTTATGAATCCCCAAGGACTACAGATTTAACTTAAAATCTTCTTTAATGTTCTACTGAAGAAAAAAAGTAACCTATATCTTTGACAACCTGAGGGAGAGTAAATTAATAAGAAATTGTAATTTTTGGGTTAACTATCCCTTTAAATGTCTTAATGTAATGTAAAGGCTAGTGCAGGGATGTCCTGGAGGGTCGGTGTCCTGGAGAGTTTAGCTCCAACCCTAATCAAACACACCTGAACCAGCTAATCAAGTTCTTACTAGATATACTAGAAACTTCCTGGCAAGTGTGTTGAAGCAAGTTGGAGATAAACTCTTCAGCACACCGAGTTTGGACACCCCTGGGCTAGTGCAAAGCATAAATGTGTTTTTTTATTGTAAAGTGGTCTGTCAAAAGTCTGTCTTTCTGCCCATCCATCTGTCCATCCAGCCACCCACCCACTTACCAAACTGATCTGCATAAATTAGGAAACATTTTGCTGTAGCTGTTGAAAATATGGCAATTAGATTTGCAGTTGATGTGTTGACAGATTGAAAGTCTTCTTTATTACTTAAGGAGAATCACTGCATGAGGATAAAGATTCTTGGAGATTGTTACTACTGTGTGTCCGGTGTCCCAGAGCCCCAGACTGCACATGCCCGCTGCTGTGTAGAGATGGGCCTGGCCATGATCAACACTATACGGTGTGTATTCTACATTTTTTTCAATCACAAAAGGTGATGATTGTAAACTCATTGGTTGGTTTACCCCAGTTGATTGTGCAGAGGATTTTCAGGAAGCTTTTTATGCATCAGTATCCCCCAAAGGTTCTGTTTAAGCTGGTTTTTAAGATGCATTTTGATATAACAGGTTAAAGGAAGATAAAGGAGCTGTGCCTAATGTGCACTGAAATAAACAAAACAAATGGATCAACTTTAATTAATTACATTTTTTACACCTAAATGAATTGTGTTTTATTGTTGTTGCTGTGTTCTTCTTCCTTTTTTTCTGATCTTTCAATCTGATTTGCAAAATAAGCTGAAAGTTGAAGGAGAACATGGTAATTGATACCAAATGTACATTTTGAGACAGTCCTGTAGGGAAAAAGATTTGGTTTTTGTGAGGGTTTTAAATGCAATCGACCCCATGTGTCGTCTACACAGTATAAAATGAATCTTATAAGCATTTTTATACAACCTAGTGTACAAATTATGTTCTTGATCCTTTTTTTCCACCTGTATTTTGCATTGTACACTTGTGATTGGATTGTCAAAAATGTCTTGAGGAACCCCTATTATGCATTAAAAATGGTCATATTTTGGTTTTGACGGTTTCCAACAACAGTCTGATATGAATGCAAGGTCAAAAAACACTTTCATTGTCTTATAATATGCATTTATTTTTACCTAATTATCCCAACGACTCCCATATGAATCGTTCAGCGATTCATTTGTTTTCAAACCCCTTCTTAGCCTGATTCTAATCTGCGCTGATTGGTCCAATGATCTGTCTGTTGTGATTGGTCACTGCGTTCAGCGCAAGACAGAGAGAAACGCTCAGCAAGTAGTCAGAGTGCAGAGAGTATGTGTAAGCCCAGCGCAGGAGTGCATTAAAGCAATGCAGTTTAACACTAGCATATTGCTCTATTCTTAACCATAAGTAAAAACAGTGACACACATTCAGTATTAATCCACACAGTGGCAAAAGCTGAACTATAAAGCTGAACCGCCGCACGTGTGTAGGAACAGCTGATAGTGGCCATAGCAATGACAAACGGCAGAGGATCGAGAGCTCACAAACGCATTTAAATCCGTAAAGAAAGTGGCACGTGCCACATTTTGAACGTGGTTTTAGACCCGATATGAGAATATAAAGAATTAACTAGATACAGTACAAGCGGTTACAAGTAACAAAACACAATTAAATACATAATTTGCAAGCTAGAGAAAACAAGCAGGCAACCATTTTAATCGCACTTAAGTTACTTATACTTGTGAGATGGAGGAAGAAACTGATCAATGAGTTGTGTACTGTAAAGTTCCTGTCAAGCTTTGACAAAGTCCCACACATCAAAAGTCTTTTTTGATCCTTCCTTTAACAAACAGCCAATGAATCCCTCGTTGTAAGCGTATAGATTGCTGAAGCACTCGTCAGAAAAATGATGGAAACACAGCACAAGGCTGGGGCTATAATGCTGAGGTATTTTTGCAAAAATAAACTTTAACCACTGACTCTTCACAGCCTCATCTTTGGGTAGGGAAAATAACACTAACTTTCCCTATCACTTCAGAGCACAGCGTCCACGCAACATGATTCCACCAGGATCTGTTAAAGTGTTTGTGGGCGGGGCCAGAGGTTTCAATTTTCCCAGGTTTACGCGCACAGCAATTGGGTGGGGCTTGAGTTCTGTTTCGACGTCACGCCGGCATGGCTAAAGACTCGTTACGGCGGCGATTTATTCAAACTGCTATGAGTCGACTCTTTTATAGATAAATAAATAGTTTTAAACACGGTGCACTTTCAAATTTTAGCCTTAACTGGATATTTCACTTCACTTACAGCTGTGTTACACACTGCATGGAAGGTCGTTTTCAAAAACCCATAATAGGGGCTCTTTAATCATATGGTGCATCTCAATCAGCTTTCTTGTTAGGTAGTCAGAGCAATAATTATGGAGTCATATAACATATTCTGTTGTTCCTGTGTTGTCCATTGATGATTGATAGCAACTCTCAAAACAAAGAGATGACGAGATCTCAAATAAATGTTATTAATCCTTTTATTTTAATCAGTTATGTACGCAAGGAGCTGAAGAGAGATATGGACATGCGTATTGGAATCCACTCTGGCTCGGTCCTGTGTGGGGTTTTGGGACTTCAGAAATGGCAGTTTGACGTGTGGTCTTGGGACGTAGATGTTGCCAACATGCTAGAGGCTGGAGGAATCCCAGGGCAAGTACACCAGATCATTGGTTTAATCACAATACACATCTGACAATAGTCTAATAAAACAAAACGTGTAACAATAGGAGGATTCATATATCGCGAGCAACCCTGGACTGTCTCGAGGGTGTTTACGAGACCGAAGAGGGCAGAGGACATGAGCGCAATGAGTTTTTACGCAAGCACAAGATCGACACTTTTCTGATCCGCCACACACCCCAACATGACAAGGAGCCCCCTAAAGTCAGAAGAACCAGCAAAGATGAGACAACATGGAGTGCAGAGCTGCCTTTTGATAACATCATCGGAATGAACTGTGTGAGTCCTCATAAACCTCACTTACATTTAGAATGTAGTCTTTAGTTAGTGATAAGATGAAAATTTATCAAACCTGTTAAACAGAGCCTACAGTATGCTATTCACTGCTTTTTATTAGTAAGCACAAGTATAGTTCCAGAATGAAGTATATTACCGTCATGTTTATTGACGGTCAAACTTTAGGCCATTATCAAAAATAAATCCAAGGTTTTTAACCCATGGTTTGACACACAACGACATTTCACCCAAGTTCAAATTTGGGGAGATTGTGAAAATAATTAGTTCAGTTTTCCCCTCATTCAAAATAAAAAAAAAATTGCAATGACAGCCAGGCCTTCACCTCTGGCCCTGTTTACACTAATACGTTTTAGTTTTAAAACTATGTTTTAGATTAAAAACGATATACGTCCACACTGGCGTTTCGTCTAGCTTTTCTGAAAAGTTCTCCATCCACACTATACCGCTGGAAACGCACATCACGTGACCACACACACATGCACTCTGGCATGCGCTGCAGTGTATGCAAAGGTCTGAGCTCCAGACAGTCAGCGTGTGCTTTGAGCACACCTCCCAAGGTGAGAGCAGCAAACGCCGGACTGTTCATCAAGGATCTATCGCTGGATCTCATCTCACTATAGTTGTTAAATGTGATATTTAATTCATCTGGCCTCTATCTAATGACTCTTTGGTCTTTTGAATCTATTACTTGTTCTCAGGTAATATAAGTTAATATATTGTGTTACAGTATATAACAGTATATACACAGATTCTGCATATTAACTGATTGCTTCCCTTTTTTCCTATATTGTATAAACTTATTATACGTTATACATTTATAATGGCCATTATTGATTATTAAATCTTATATTCAGCAAAAGAGACAGGGTATGTTTCGTATTTTTCAATGAAAATGAAAGGAGGTGGTTATAGGCTCCATTTTGTTAAATATGCATACAATGTAGATGACGCTCATATAAATATGTTACTACACGACGCCTCAACATTTTTAGTGTCTGTTAAGTTGTTAATATCAAAATGAGAATAAGCATTTCTTTATATCATGTTTTAATTTTATTGTTAAGATAGTGAAACAACATAACCAGGGTGATGTGAATGAGGTTATAAAGTACCCTACACTGTTCCCTTTGAAGATTTACCCGACGTGTCCTTGGTAGTTTGTTTTCCATATCAAACTTGCGAAGTCTGAACGTACAAGGAACGGATGAAAGACTGAATTTAATATTGAGGGAAAAGCCCCAATTAGATCAGGCGAATGTCTGCAGCCACGCCTCTGTTTTTAGATGTCTCCGTTTTCCCCTATCCACACTAACATGGAACACCAGTGCTTTAAAACCAAAATGGCCTCTTCTGCGTTTTCAAAACACTTCATTTACAGGGCTCGAAAACTCTGGGATAGTGTGGACGAAAGGCATAACCGTTTTAAAGCTAAAACGTATTAGTGTAAATGGGGCCTCTGTCGAACAGGCCTTGAGGGATTCAAGACCCCTAAAGTTCAATTTGACTCTGAAGTAAACCTAAGTATCAAAATAAACATTGTATTTACTTACTTTACTATTTTTTTGTCATCTTTTAGATATTAGCCACGTTTACCAATGGCTCCCTGGTGCACCTGCCCAATCAGATAACTCCTCATTGTGCCGGGTCTCGAGAAATCAACAAGAGAATCAAGCAGGCCATCGAGGTGCGCAGCAGTGAACGAATGCGCAAAGAACACATCACACCCTTTACGCTGGTCTTTAAAGACACACACATCGAGGGAAAGGTATAGACAGTGCAGAAACATCCCTTATATGTACAGTTGAAGTCAGAATTATTAGCCCACCTTTGATTTTTTTTTATTCTTTTTTTAAATATTTCCCAAATGATGCTTAACAGAACAAGGAAATTTTCACAGTATGTCTAATAATATTTTTTCTTCTAGAGAACGTCTTATTTGTTTTATTTTGGCTAGAATAAAAGCGTTTTTTTCTTTTTTTAAAACAATTTTAAGGTCAAAATTATTAGCCCCTTTAAGCTATATTTTTTTCGACTGTCTAAAGAATAAACCACTGTAATACAATAACTTGCTTAATTACCCTAACCTGCGTAGTTACCCTAATTAACCTAGTTAAGCCTTTAAGCTGTATAGAAGTGTCTTGAAAAATATCTAGTCAAATATTATTTACTGTCATCATGGCAAAGATAAAAATAAATCAGAGATGAGTTATTAAAACTATTATGATTAGAAATGTGTTGAAAAAATCTTCGCTCCGTTAAACAGAAATTGGGAAAAAATAAACAGGGAGGCTAATAATTCAGGGGGGCTAATAATTCTGACTTCAACTGTAGTATAGTAGCATTTGTGCTTATGAGTAGACCCACACAGCATTTGCACTTTCAGTTTTCTCAAATGAGAGATGAGATGTTCAAGTCCAATTTGGCCTGTTCCTTCCTGCTGCTCCTCTTCATCATGGCTGTCCAAGCCCTCATCCCGTCTCCACAGTAAGTGATTACTAGCGTTATCAAAAGTATCAATGTTTTGATAGGTGTTGATACTGAAATATTTAAAACAGGGCTCGAAATTAACCTTTTTGCTTGGTAGCACTGGTGCTCCTAACTTTAAAAATTTAGGCGCATCAGTCAAAATTTTGACGAACCCACCAATTTTAAGCACCGTTGCTAAGTTTTACATAAACAGATTTATTGTATTTGAAATCAACACTAGTCAAAGCTAACAAGCAAAAATAATATATGCTTGTGTGAGGAAAATATGTCTCAACGAAATCCCGTTATCACAAGAAAATACATTTTTATAATATAATTGAGTGACCAAAAGATACACGGACGGACCGCTCACCGGCCCTGCACACACTTGACATGAATGAATCTGTTAACGTGCTGTGTTCTCACGGGTGATGTCTGATATTGCACAGATGCTTTTGACATATACCTTATTATTTGTATACGTCATTTTAATGGCAATACCGGTCTTTCATGAGCTGCAATATTAGTTTAATCTTAGTCAATGCAAGCCCTTTTGCGATGGTGTACGTGGTGTTAACTTTTACTTATAGCTGCACGGCTGACAGCATCTGGCGATTAAATGAAGGATTAAACAGAACATCTCGTGCTTAAAATGTGTAGATGTGGCAAACAGTTACCTGAAAATTCCATCCCACAGACTTTACAGTGAATGCTTTAGTTATTTTCATAGCGGACTTGAAGCCAATGGAAGTCTTTTATCCACACTTCGACAAATGTAGATTGTGGATTAACATTCACCACGATCAGTAATCAGATGTGCCATTATTTGTTGCTTTAGGTGGTTTCTAAAACAAAATCTGACCGTGTTGTTGTCATTCTCATCTTCAGCGTTTTACATTTTCACGGGTGTAGCCCTCCTCTTATCTGAAGGCAGAAGGTGTTGACTGAGTGATTCACAGCTGATTTTAACCAATCCATTCGCGATCAGTTCTAGCGCAGTGGGCCAATAAAAAGAGCGCAAGTAAAAGAGTGTGCCATGCATGCATTGCAGGCTTTGTTTATTGCAGCAAGTTGACATGGCAACAGTTTTAAACTGAGCGCTGCGTTTCAAGTGCAAAGATGCATTCTGCGTGAACGTGTCCTAAATCCGCGCATGTGGTGAACATTTTGCTGTGAATACTAGTCGCACGCAACAATTTTATGCACTCGCACAAATGCTCCCAAATATATTTTGAGGTCGCATAGATAAAATTTTGGGCGCATATGCTATACAGCATATGATAAGTAAAGATGCGCATAAACTGCGATGGAAACACTTTTACAGCACAAATTCCAGTATGCGCAATAAAAAAGGTCATGTGATTTTGTTATAAGAGATCATGTGATGATGAAAATGTGTGCGAATGGATAAACCAGCAGGCTGAGCACGCTGTAAAACATCTGAAATGTTGTTTTGATCATTCTAAAATGCTGTAACCGTTTCAGTATTAGTGTTATTTTATTATTAATGACCTCTGCAATCAAGAAAGAGAGTCTGTGCTCCGCGTCTCACGCCTTCAAACGCCATCGCGCATTCACTGCGAGTCAGGATTGCCTTCTGAGGCGCAAGTCATTTACTAAATGAAGAAAAGATTCATGCAGCTTCTCCTAACGCAGCAAATTCCATTTTTACTGTTGATATTTGGCGCCAGTTAGTCAGGAAGTGACGATTTTGTTCTCTTTGACTCGTTGGATGGAAACGCTTTATTCGCACGTCTTTTATGCGATAGTCCAGTTTTGTGCATAAAGTAATTCGCATTTTTGGATGGAAACATAGCTATTCAGGCCACTTGAAGCATTTTTTAGGGTGTTACAGCCAACCACAGTCTGTCCAGCCACACTTTCACTTTCTATAAATGAGCTACATGATTGTGCTTCTATACATAGGCTAAATCTATGTCAAATAATATCAATACACCAGACTTTAAAACAATGCTTGAAGTCTGTGTGAAATCAAAATAATCAATGTTTATTTTTCTAGTGCAGATTGTTATTCTTTAGGTGAACAATTAAGCCGTGCAAGTTAATCCACTGAAAAGATTTTTATTTTGGTAATCTTCAGTCATAGTCTGACCATTTGCTGACTTTAGCCACAATATATCACTCCCCTCTGGCTGTTAATTTGCTATGATGGAATGATGTGCAAAAAGAAAGCCCCGCCTCCTACTCAATATTCTGGTTAAGTTGGAAGTACATCGATTTACTGAAATAAAAGTCTTATAAAAGCAACTTCTGGTTCATGTGCACTTTAAATTGATAGTCATTAGTCACACTAGTTAATTAATTAACATTAATCAACAACAAAATACCATTAGAATCACAGTTGGAGCCACCTGAAGCAATGTTTTCAGCTGTATGTTTGCTCTGTTGTATATATTTGTGTTATTGGTGGTAATTTGCTTATTTGTTCACTACAGATTGTTCACTTGTCAATAATGTTTATAAGTTAGGCAAGTAGTTTCTACTCTAATACTAAAATTGGAATTAAGAATTGTGAACTTTATCAGAATGCCACATGTAATCATTTATTAATATGTTATTTAAGCCTTTATGTATTATTTTTCAGCTTATATCCTAAAAAATATACCAGTGGTTCCCAAAGTGGCGGTCGGTACCGCCACGAGGGTCCTGGGACAATGAAGGATAAAAATCTAATTCATTTTATTAATCCATTAGGACTACCATATTTTATCCATAACATCCTAAAGATAAAAATAGTAGTTTAAAGTTACAGCCTTTCGATTTAAAAAAATATAAATTCTAGTCAATTGCGACCCTTAGGGTGATTACATTATATTAAAGACACAGCAATAGTGTCAGATGCAGCAGATTGATTTTATGGCACCAGGTTAAACTTTCTGACACTTTTACAGCACTCAAATACATTTAAACATTTTTTTTTTATAAAAAATAGATTTGGGCCTATTTGTGTGTGTGTGTGTGTGTGTGTGTGTGTGTGTGTGTGTGTGTGTGTGTGTGTGTGTGTGTGTGTGTGTGTGTGTGTGTGTGTGTGTGTGTGTGTGTGTGTGTGTGTGTGTGCGTGCGTGCGTGCGTGCGTGCGTGCGTGCGTGCGTGTGCCATGCATGTAATGGGTCTATATTTATAACCACCTCAGAGGATATTGGGGGTCATGAGTCACTGGGATTGTTATTTTGTGGATCGCAGGCTAAACAGTTTGGGAACCCCTGCTATATACAGCTTATATAGTATATATAATATGTAATATACTATTTAAAAGCTATTTTTTAGTGAAAATGTCACTGGCCTGACTGGACCAATAGTCAAATCCTTATTAGTGACATGCCTAATTAATGTAATTTATATTTATGTTGGGATGAGGTATCATATCAAAGTTAGAAATTCCAGTATCGTCAACATCAGCTGTTACTATTCAGCCCCATGTTTGTTTAATTTATAAATATGACATGTCTGCATGTGTTTCCCACAGATTATATCCCATGGTAATCCAGTTTTTAGTGTTCCTGTTTGTCTACATGCTGGTGCTTCTGGTCACTCTGGCTGAGGAATTTAAGCGCTCACCGCCATATTTACAGCATCTGTGCTGCTGGATCCATGAGACCAAGAGCATCCGGAATTTGCTCACCCTCACCGCTATTGCTATTAACTTTGGTGTAGCCTCCTGCAACATTGTAAGTGCCAAAATATTTGGCTGCTTGGTTCAAATCAAAAAATGCTTGTCTTAAAACTTCCATCTATTTCTGTACAGTTTTGGTGTAACAGCACATTTGAAGAGACTGAGAAAAGCAACAAGAACTCAGAACATGGCACACAGTGGCCAGTGAACATCTGCACACATCCTGAGGTACAGTAAAAATAGACTTAAATAGACAGTTTACCCCCAAAAATGTAATTCTGTCATTATTTACTGACCCTCATTTTGTTCCAAATCCCAAGACCTTTGTTCAAATGAAGATATTTTGAGTGAAATTCGAGAGCTCTATGGTTCTCTATAGACAACAGTGGTCCAAAGGTACCAAAAAACATCCTTAAAACAGTCTATTCAGTGTCCATTCATCCTCAAAAGAGTCTTCAGTGGTTCAATCAGAATATTATGAAGCTACAAGAATGTTTTCATGTGCAAATAAAACAAAAATAATGACTTTTTTTTAACAGTTTCACCTCCTCGGTGTAAGTATAGGGTGCATGTTCACAAACTATGTGCACTGATGTAAACACAACACTTGCTGTGTCTGAAACAAAACACAAGTAATACATCCTAAAATATTATGACTTTGTACAAGACATATGAAAGCACTGACAGATAGTAGTCATTATTTTTTGTTATATGTGCACACTAAAATATTCTCATAGCTTGATGATATTCCAATTGAACCACTCAAATGGTTGTTGTTTTTGTAGATGTTTTTGCATTTTTTTAACAAGTCGGTACCATTGCTATGGGAGATGAGAGAGCTCTCAGATTTCATCTAAAATATTTTTATTTGTGTTCCAAAGACGGATGTAGGTCTCAGGTTTGAAACGACATATGGGTGAGTAACAACACAAATGTTATTAACCCTCTTGTTGACTTACAGGTCAAACATGACCTTGGCACCATTTTAACCTCAAACAATGTTATTTTTATCTTAAAGTTTGGTGACTTTTTCTAAAATGTACCACGATTTTGAAAAAAATGAATAATTTTCTATTTTCTTGAATGGAACATTTAGGGGACAACGGTTGTCCTTTGAGTCAATTTTGACCCATCAGCTATCTAGCCATTTTTACACCACAAAAACTATTGGCACACACATGCACACTTCAACACATTTTTAGTCACATTAGTCTTACACACAAAATAAGAATCTTCTGCTTTAACTTTTTATACATATGCAGGTACATTTAGCATTAGAAATATATCTAGCATTTAGCATATTAACATAGATCAAGCATTTAGATATACTGTACCTTTTTCTTTACTCAAAAACAAGTAGTGCCCTCTGATTAACATTGATGAAACGCTCCTCACTGATGAGGGAAATCCTAGACATTCACTGAGTTTTTTTTCAGAAATCTAAGACAACAGGAAGGTTAAATTACACTCATGACAACCTCCTAGCATTATTGAATGTTTCTTGTTGCTGTTTTATGATTGCTGTGTCTGTGACTTTATTAAAGGCATACCTTAAAAGCATCTCTCTCTCTGCAGTTCTTCGTTTTGAGTGGTGTGGTGGCAATGGTGACGTGTGCTGTCTTCCTAAGGCTCAGCTGTCTGTTGAAGCTAGCAGTGCTGATGTTAGTCATTGCAGTTTACACATACCTCATTGAGGTAGCCTTCCATGTGCTCTTTATCCGCCAACATCAAAACAGCCAAATTCAGAGGTACAGTATTTCAGTTGTTTTATTAAAATCAAAATTTTATAACTTCTAGAATGGCCATAGCGTTCATATAAGACCAAATTGAACTTTTGTCACATATTTACATTTGAACTTTCTATTGAGATTTTAAAGTTAACCCAGCAGGCACAGGATTTCAACATGATGCCAGATTGACATTGTACCCCAATGTCGTAGGGATGTTGCATTTTGTTTGAAAATGAAAATCTGGTCAGTGTCCAACCTAAAATCAACCAAAAATCAACGTCTAATGATGCTACAGCTTGACGTTGTGTGAACGTTACCACTATGACGTCTATCAGATGTTGGATTTTAGTTGCCATACCTGACGAATAAATGTCAGCATTTGAGGTAAATATGACGTTGGTTTAAGATGTTGGCTCGACGTTGAATTTTAATCACTTTCTGTCAACCTAAAGTCAAGCAAATATTAACATCATTTGACATTGTTATTGGATGTCAAAATAACGTTGTCCTAAGACGCTGGCTAGACATTGAATTTTGGTCACCTGACGTCACGACCTAAATCTAACCTAATGTTAACGATTTATGACGTTGTGTGCCTGCTTGAATATCCGTCATCATATTTTATGAAGTCATTACCCTAAAATAAAAACTTTTTGTAATATAGCCTATATTTGTGTACTAGTTACTAGACCTGCTGTTGGGCAAGCAGTAGAGAGAAGCTTATTCACCACGAAGGAAATGTTTGTCTGTAGTAAAGTTGTGTTTTTGATGTCAAAAAGTCTGTTGTTAGGCAAAAGAGGCACTCAAATTCAAAGGCACAGGAAGAAGTCGAAGATAAGAAGTGTATTCAGTCAATTTGATTGTTATAGCAATTCAATGTAGAAATACTCAGAACTCTTTTGTGTTTTGTAATTTTAATAATAAAACTATTTTATTAAGAAATATACACACATTTAGGAAAAGTCAGACATAGTTACATGGGTTTTATTTTAACAAAGTTAAGTTACAAGATTGAAAAAAAGGTCAAATTGACTGCCAGTTTTAACAGCTATTTACAGTAGTCTAGCAGTGTTTTCATGCTATTTACAAAGCAGTTACCCTAGTTCAGACGGTGTTTCGAAAAAGTCAAGGAAAACAGTTTACTTACAAAACCAGTTACCCTAGTTCAGATAGTTTCCTTGTCTTTTCAAAACACCTCAACTAGGGTAACTGCTTTGTAAGAAAACACTGCTAGTCTACTCTAGAAGTAAGAATAACTTATGCTGGTGGCTGGATGAATAGGTTACCTTCACCAGCAAGGCAAACTGAAATGTTTGACTGCAATTTTTTAAATGGCGGCTAAACACAATGTTAAATATGTTATTCTTACTTGTAACCTCTATCTATATAAATTGCATCTAGCTACATGAAGAAATTGGATTTGCCATGTCTGGATGCTGAAGTAGGTTCACAAAGTCTTAAACATATATAAGAATGCTTCCATTGTTTGTGGAATGTTTTTTTTAGTACTTCCATGTTAGAACTATTTGGAAAGATGAGATCTGATGAGAAACCTGTTTTTTGCCAGTCAATCACCTACAAACTGATATGGATATGTGGATATGGATAAAATGTAAAATATAAAAATAAAAAATGATTCAGCTGAAGATAATTTAAAGTGTTATTATTATTATTATTATTATTATTATTATTATTATTATTATTATTATTATTATTATTATTATTATTATTATTATTATTATACATGGAATTTCTGAGAACTAAATTTCCCTCCTTTTTCTTCCCATTGGCTAATATTATTTGTCACAGAAAATATGTATAGATTTATAAATATAGATTTCATAAAATCTAAAAGAAAATATGAAAAAAGTTTGTTTATTTGTAAAAATACAGTGTTAAAGATTAAAGTTCATTTAAAGTGTATTTATTTTATTTTATACATTTATAAAAGTACATGATTTTCTTTTCTTTATCCTGCTGGTCATTATTATTTCTTACTGAAAATGTTACTTTAATGATGTGACACCATCAAATGACTTCCTACTGAATTGTTATAACGCCTCTGATGTGTATGTGTGTTTTGCCCAGATCTCAATACCTCAGACGGAAAGGCATTTCTGTGCTGCTAATGGCCATGTTTGTTGTGGTCGTCCTTTACAACAGTAGACAGGTACTGTTATATTAGTAAAAACATTTTACAAAAGTTTACAGATTTTATAATTAAAAAATGTGCAAGAAAGATATAATAAATCTGTTCATTATTATATGATACCACTTTTAGGTATTTATAATAATATTTTATATAAGTATTTAAGTATTTGTACTTTTTTATCAGTAAATAATAATGAAACCACCACTTAGCTAGCTTTACTTATTACATTGCTAAAAAACTCCAGTCAATCAAACTGACATACAGTATAATTTAGGCTGTGTGCTTTCAATGATTTCAAAACTTATTTCTGCTCAAACCCACAGCTAGAAACTACGTCCAGGCTTGACTTCCTGTGGCGTCTGCAGGCCAGACAGGAAGTGGAGGACATGAAGGAACTGAGGGAGCATAACGAGTGTCTGCTGTACAACATCCTTCCTGCCCACGTCGCTCGCCACTTTCTCGAGAGAGACAGAAACAATGAGGTACTGTGAGGTGTACAGTACAGGTACAATGAGGACTATGCATTGATAGTCCTACTAAATATTAACGGCCTTTAGCTACTAAAATGCCATGTAAAGTACAGTATATTTACTGTGTTCTTATCATGCTTTATAACAGGATGAGTTAAGGTTTAAACTTAAAGGGATAGTTCATCTATAAGTTAATATTGACTTATTATTCAAGCCACTGATATCAATAGTCCTAAGTCAGTGTATCCTGGAATCCAGCATTGTTCAAAATATCTTTTTTTCAGAATTTTCTTTTTGGGTGAACTATTCCTTTAAGTCATGCTTTTTAATTATTTATTCATTCATTCATTCATTTTCTTTTTGGCTTAGTCCCTTTATTAGTCCGGGGTCACCACAGCGGAATCAACCGCCAACTTATCCAGCACGTTTTTACGTAGCGGATGCCCTTCTAGCCGCAACCCATCTCTGGGAAACATTCACACACACTCATACACTACCGACAATTCAGCCTACCCAATTCACCTGTATCGCATGTCTTTGGACTGTGAGGGAAACCGGAGCACCCGGAGAAAACCCACACGGATGCAGGGAGAACATGCAAACTCCACACAGAAACGCCAACTGACCCAGCCGAGGCTCGAACCAGCGACCTTCTTGCTGTGAGGCGACAGCACTACCTACTGCGCCACTGCGTCACCCTAATTATTTATTTTTCTGTATTAATTAAATGATTAACAATTAGTAGTAATATTAATAATAATAATAATAATAATACATTTTATTTATGGAGCGATTGACTCAAAGCGCTATCAAGAGCATCAGAACACAATAAAACATGAAATGCAAAAATACAAATTAAAAAGAAAGCCTTATAAATTATAAGCAATACTAAAAAGGTGAGTTTTAAGAAGTTTCTTAAAACAGTCCAGGGAACTGGCGTTCCTGATGTTTGTGGGAAGAGCATTCCACAATTTAGGTGCACGGTAGGAGAATGCCCTACCTCCCATGGTGCTAAGTTTGCAACAAGGCTGAAACAAGGTGATCCCAGAAGCGGAACGTAAATAACGAGAGGAACACGCTGTAGATATCAAATCGCATATATAATCAGGAGCAGAACCGTGAACTGCTTTATAAGTTAAAATCAAAGTTTTAAAATCGATGCGTGACTTAACAAGCAACCAGTGTAACTGTTGGAGTACAGGGGTAATGTGTGACCAAGATGATGTATGAGTTAACACATGTGCGGCTGAGTTTTGAATATATTGTAAAATCTTAAGTGAATTGGCAGGCAGACCACCAAATAAAGAGTTGCAAAAATCTAAACGAGAGGTAATAAAAGCCTTTAAGCATCTGGTGTTGAGAGAAAAGGATGGATGCGGGCAATGTTCTGTAAGTGATAAAATGCGTTTTTTGTTAACTGTTTAAAATGAGGTTTCAGGCTAAGTTGAGCATCAAAAAGTACACCAAGATTACGTACCTGCATAGAAGAAGTTAGAAGAGAACCATCAACTGTTAACTTAATATTACCACATCTATTAACAGTAGAGGGCTGGGTGTGCCAATGAGTAAAATCTCAGTCTTGGAGCTTTTAATTTGAGATAGTTTTGCTGCATCCAGGCTTTAATCTCTAACAAGCAGGCATTAACTGTTTACAATGAGGCAGATAGATTAGGAGATGTACTAATGTAAATCTGTGTATCGTCAGCATAGCAATGATAATTAATACCATATTTTTGAAGAATTTTTTCCGAGAGGTAGCATATAAATGCTAAGCAAAAGTGGCCCGACTACCGAACCCTGGGGACACCATGACACAGAGGGACAGTCCGTGATCTGTGATCCCCCCCAAATAAATGAACGGTGAGCGTTCAGTGAGGTAAAACGAGAACTAGCTTATTGCTGTCCCGGCTAAGCCAACCCAGTTTTGAAGCCTGTCCAACAGTATGCTGTGAGAGATCCAAGAGAGATCCAAGAGCACCAGAATACCACAAGCCCCTGAATCAGCAATCATAAGAAGGTCATTAGTGTCCTTAACTAAAGCTGTTTCACACTGTGACCCGATCTAAATACATCAAATAAGGCATTTACCTTGAGGTTGTTTTGCAGTTGACTCGCAACCACACGCTCAAGAACTTTCTCTAAAAAGGGTAAATTGGAAATGGGCCGATAGTTTGATAAATCAGTGGAGTCACAGCCAGGCTTTTTAAGGATTGGCATCAACTGTACTATATAATACGTTTAATTATTAGTAGTGTAATATAATAATACATAGTAGTTATAAACACTTAATATAAAGTAAGGCTACTCTGATTGATTGCAGACCTTAATAGTAAAATGGTTAATATTTTCAAACATCAAAGCACTTATATTGTTTGAGCATTTAAGAAGTGCCTTCATTAATTGAGGAGTATGAATAAGTGAATAGTAACACTCCTGGGTTTTCTCTCTTATTAATTCTTTGGCTCCAAGGACCTGTTCTCTGAATCGTACGAGCGAGTTGGAGTGATGTTTGCTTCCATTCCAGGCTTTTCTGATTATTACGAGAAGAAAGAGTTGATTCATCAAGATGTGGAGTGTCTGCGTCTTCTTAATGAGATCATTGCTGACTTTGATGAGGTACGTGTATTTGTGCTGCATCCTCTTACTTGTGCTGCATCCCGTCTAACTAAGTCCAAATCTGAGCATGCTCAAAGCTAACAGCTAATACTGTAGCAGCTTAGATGATATTGATGGAATGGACTTCAAATGTGCGAATGTCTGACATTTTGATAGTAAAAGATTATAAAGACAGACCTACAGAACTTAATTCTTTTTCTCGATTTCACCTCAGCTACTGGATGAGCCTTACTTTCAGGACATTGAGAAAATCAAAACCATTGGCAGCTGCTACATGGCTGCATCAGGCCTTTCTCCTGATAAACAGGTAAGTGATACCTTGATGTGTGATTTCAGAATGTATAGATGCATTAAAAATACAGCTATGGGTGAAAACATTTATAAGAGACCACTTGAAAATCCGTTTTTTCTGGATTTATAAGTCGTTATATGTTTGAGTAAAACATTTTTTCATCGTGTTCTGTAAACTACCGATGAATGGAAGGACTGTGGAGAGCACAGTTATTTGACATACTGTATTAACAAATAACATATAAATTACCCTTTCAAAGCCAACTAACTATTTTTTGATTGGAAAACTCCTCACCCAGTCAGAACCAGTCCTGAGTTACTATAGAAAAAAACAAGATTATACAGATTTATGGCCTTGAAGGAATTTGGAACAGGAAAATTGACCCTCTCCTAAACGGCCTAAGGATTCTGGCCCTGATCAGTAGTCCTAGTAGCCCTAGTAGCTAAAGGTCAGTTTTTCTCTGGAGAAAGCATCCTATGTCGTGTCCTCCAGCGCCAAGACAATTGGTAAAGTGGTTGCCTAGCAACAAAAAAGTGCAGTGCACTACTTATTATTGTATTTCTGCATTGAGTAATCACTATAACTCATTGCAATTGCTTTGCCTTTATGCTTCTGCATTCTGTTTGTGTTGCTCTGACAATAACGCTTCCGAAAAGCTAGCTGACAGTGAGGTTTCTATGTTTCCATGTTTATCTGTGTTGAGTTTCTTTGCGGGTGTTTTGAGTTTACACCTGAAATGCTTACTGTAGATGTAGCTCGAACTCACACTCACACTCATTCAAGGTAAAAAGAGGAATCAGTGAAAGTGCAACTATTTTAATTATAAAGTAAAAACAAAACAAAAGTATCTATCTGGAGCTGCCTCAGTGGACTTGACACTTATTAAATATTTGTGCCACTGGGCTTGCTCCTCTCCCATGGCTCTTGGTCACACCAGCCACACGTCACCGCTTCCAAGCCGACCTATCAGAGCTCATGCTTCGTCACGACATGTAGTACATTTTTTTTAGATGTGCATTAGGGTTTGTGTCAGGCTACGGTGAAGGGTATGCCACAGCTGCGCCTGACCAGTCACGTGCATTCGACACAGAAGAATAAATTAAATCCTTTTTATTTAATCAGTGTGATTCATACAGGGATGCATTCCATCTCTAGGTTTAATAAAGTTTTTATTGATAGTCTGTTGCTTGTGTATTAATTTTCTATATAGTTCTGTAAGTTAAGTTCTTAGAACCAATGTAATAGAACTCATTAGAACTCAAATTTTATGTTAATTCATACATTTTTCTTTAGCTTAGTCTCTGATTTTTTAGAGATCGTCACAGCAAAATGAAGCACCAACTATTCCGCCATATGTTTTACACAGCAGATGCCCTTCTAGCTGCAACCCAGTAGTGGGAAACACCCACACACTCTCACATTTACATATGCACACATACACTACAGCCAATTTAGTTTATTAAATTCACTTATAGCGGTTGTCTTTGGACTGTGGGAGAAATCGGAGCACCCGGAGGAAACTGATGTGGACATGGGGAGAACATGCAATCTCCACACAGAAACGCCACCTAGTCCAGCCAGCGACCTTTTTGCTATGAGGCGACAGTGCTAACCACTGAGCCACCATGCCGCCATTATTTTAACGTTACTAGACTATAGTTACCATTCTTGTATCTATGAGTTTCTTTTTTTAGTGTGCTTAATGATCCTTTACAATGAATTTTGATACTTGTAAAACATGTGGATAATATAAGAATCTTTACTATGAGCCCCAAATCAGATTGCATGTGTACAACGCCAGACTCAAGGATAGAGTCGTAAACTCAACAGAAAGTATACTTTCTCATTGGTTCACTCCGCTCCTAAGGGTACAGGGTTGCCAGGTCCAATACTTTTTTTTCTCGTCCAATCAGAGTTGATTGCTGAAAGGCACGGTCTATCATATTATCTCTGATATTTTGCATTACACATATTTGTAGATATACGTAGCATACGTTTTAAAAGTACTGACTGACCTTCCGCACGCCAAACAACACTTCCAAGTACATTTCTCAGAAGTGGGCATGACGTTCTGCTTATTTAATATGTCAAGTGCTGTTCCAAATTGTAAATGCTGCATGTGTATGTTATAGGAATGTGAAGATGAGTGGGCTCACCTCAGTACACTGGTTCTGTTCGCTTTGGCCATGCAAGAAACTCTGAAAGAAATAAACAAACGTACCTCTAATGACTTCTGGTTGCGTGTTGGTAAGATTTTGTTATTCTGTTATTAAACCTCTATTATTTTAAAACATGACTGGTGATGAAAATGGGTCAGCGATGAAGGGGTTTTCAAACATTTTTCTTCAAAAACAGATTGTCCTGTTAGTGAAAAAAATATTACTATCATACATTTTTACCATGATTTACAGAAGACAAAAACTAAAATGTCATTCAGTGTGAAAATAATTTGATTACATAAAAGATGTTTAAGGATCACAGTGCAGATCCAGAATACGAATATTTGCCATTTTAAATCTTTATACTTTTTCACAAATCCCTTTTAGCCATTTGTTTATTTATTATTAATATTTATTATTGTTCATTTATTATTTTTTAATTAGTGTAATTTTCCACATGATAACATAACAGGACATTATTTGACCCATATTATACGTTTCATAAAAACATCAAGTCAGACAATTCTTTCTTTATAGTTTGACTTTGTTTCCGATTTAAAAAGTGTTATGTCTGATCATCTTTGACCCATATACCAGTTCAGAAGGAATTATTTGCTTTATTTGATTATTTGATTCAGTCTCAAGAGAATGCTTAATGACTGCTTGCTGTGAAGGAGAGTGTACACCTGCTGGGCACCGGTTCAGACACGCTAATAAGATTAAATGGGACCATCGGTATGATTTTAATGTGATTGGATTGGACGATTAAGAAAGAAGATTAATATGAAGCTGCCAGCTCTCTTACAGTAATCCATATTAATTAATTATATCATTATTTTATAACAAAACCGCACATTTTTATCTGAAATGAGATCATAGTGCTTTGACCAAAATGAAACTGACTCTCTTAACTTTTAATGGAAAGGGATAGTTCATGCAAATAAATTCTGTGTGAGTTTTCTTTTTATGATGAACACAAAAGTAGATATGTGAAGAATTTTGGAAACAAATATGACACAGTCGTATTTGTAGTGAAAGCTCCTAGATTAGACGCTCATGGGAAGCACTTGTCATACAGTTTGTTTACCACAGAAGATGACAACAAACAAGAAAACTAGTTCTGGATAACTTTTCTTTACTGTATAATATTATAAAGTATATTACTCTTACAGTGTCACGTGTGATGTTAAGCATCCTACATCGAGTAAGAGGTCAACCCAAGATGCACATTCTGAAGCCAGAAAGTCAGTGATTTAAGTTCATAATATATAATTATAAAAACACATCAATCTTCTTCAGTAGGCACACGTCAACCCCCTGCGGCATTTGGGTTAGTTATACAGTGAATTACTGTACTTTTGCAAGATTCAAAAAGGGTCACCAACACCATTATACAGCATGGAAGAGCAAGATATTATAGTTTGGATTGTCTATATACTCTATATTTATCAGAATGTCCATAGCTATTTCCAATTTTGTGCTCTTTTATATTCACTTTGCACATTGTATAATTTTCATATTGTTTTTAGGAAGACAATTTTACCATCTGTCCAAGTAGTGTACACTGTCCATGCCAAAAAAATAAAAAATAAACATTTCAAGCTATTCCGACTGTGTAACTCTGACAGAAGAAAATCATATACACTAAGTATGATATATATATACTGTGTGTATGTATGTATATATATATATATATATATATATATATATATATATATATATATATATATATATATATATATATATATATATATATATATATATATATATATATATATATATATATATATATATATATATTATATATATATATATATATATATATATATATATATATATATATATATTTTTTTTTTTTTTTTTTTTTTTTTTTTTTTTTTGTGTGAACTATCTCTTTAAAGGGGACGTATTATGCAAAATTTGCTTTTATAAGGTGTTTAAACACAGTTGTGTGGCAAAAATGTGTGAAAATAGCAGGCCTGTAATGGTTAAAATTGAATAATTATATTTTTTTATAATCACACTTGATAAAAGAAGCAGAAACACTTTGATTGACATTCTCCCTTTGTACATGTCATGTCAGCCCTGAGTGAAAAGCAGCTGTCTGCCATTAGCGTTTTCACACCATACCTGCCAAAGATAGATATGATAATATTGCCGGAATGAATTTACCGCTATTTTCAAATAGGGCCTGTTCACACATGATCCCTTTCCGTAAAATTGCCGGTAATTTTCTGGAAAGATCTGTATGTGTGAAAAGGGCTAATGTCAGCGACTAAGAAGTATTATAAATGTTGAGCTTTAGCATGCACAAATGAACACCATAGACCACCTTTTTCTGAGCCACTTCTTTTGACATGTTTGTAGTTTTTCACAGGGACAACGTAAAGGTCTTTGCACACAGAAGTCTGAAATTTTCATATGCTTTTTTTCGTATTCATATGCGAAAAATTCGTCACATACACAAACCTTGCACACTGAGTCCGATGTGTATTAATTAATCCATTCTGAAAAAAAAAGGCAAAACATTTCAGAGTCAGTTTAAGCAGTGATACTTTGTTCTCCTCTCTCTTCTCCGAAGAGGAACAAGAAAGGAATATGCTACATATTGTGTTCATCCAATATTAGAAGGACAGTCATCTAAGAGCTGTGCTGGATTATCCCCAAATGCAAAGTTTATTTCAGGAAATTAGTAGAATTTTTATACGTTGCTTGTGATACTTCAAAACACAAAGCAATGAGACTGGCAGTTCTTACAGACATTATAATACATGGCGGCCACACTGACATATCAGAACAACAGACCGAAACGGACCATGAGGTGATTATAATGTCTATGGGCAGTACCTGAAATGTATGGACACACACACACACACACACACACCCCAAGTAGCAGCAGAAGAGAGGTGCGGCAGTCGCTGAATCAGCATATAAACCATTTTGAGGGATGTATATAAAAACAATGATCCTAAAGTATTTCCTGTTTTACATTTTTAATTTCTATAGCTTCCAAGAATCCAAAAAGAGCCACATATTGATAATTGATGTTTTAATATTAAATTATGATTGAATTGCCTCTTGTTACAGATATGAAATAGTTTGATAACAAGCAGGAAATGTTCATGGGCCAAAGACATCACCACATTGAAATGGTCTATAGGGGTTCTCAACTGTCCGCCACATTCTGTGTTATCTAATGCATGTTTATGTTTTTCATAAAGTTATCTGTGGCTCAAGTGACAGCATTTTGTATTTTGCCTTTTGCTTGTATGGTGGCTCTGAACTGTCAAAACAACTCTCAAAGCGCTTTTTCGGATTTTGAACCCGGTTTGAATTTTTTTATGATGGACGAAAGTTTCGGAGGCAGGGTATTAATACGATTGACACAACTTGAAATCGAATTAATTTTTTAATGTGCAAAAATTACGGACAAAAATTTCAGATTCAGTGTGCAATAAACTTTAGTCTTGTATTAAATCTCCTGCTATACTAACACATAGGCATTTGTAGCCCCGCCCCCTTTTTGTAAAGAAGAAGATCTCATTTGAATTTAAAGCGACAGTCAAAAAAATGGCAGTTTGGATCAACAAAAGGGGCAGTTTCAGAGTTATAAAAAATTATTTTGATGTATTTTGAGCTGGAATTTCACATACACCCTCTAGGGACATCAGAGACTTATTTTCATCTTGTAAAATGGGGCATAAGAGGTCCCCTTTAAGTCCACTGGCATCTATAATTGTCTGGTTTTATAAATGTCATTTTCTTTCTCTGCTTTAAAATGACTAAACCATTCAGAAAAAAAATGGGGTAACACTTTAGTTTAGGTCACAATTCACAGTATTAACAAACCAATAACTAACACTACTAGCTTAATAAACGACTAAGCTGTTTATTAATAGTTAGTAAGGGGGAAGTTATGTTTAGGTTTTGGGTAGGATTAGGGATGCAGAATAAGTTCATACTTTATAACTACTAATGAGCAGTTATTATCTTAATAAAAGGCAGGTAATAAGCCAGTAGTTAATAGCATAAATTGTGACCTAAACTAAAGTGTTACCAAAAATGGTTACATGTGGGTTAAACTGCATCTCTGTCCTCCAGGTATTTCTCATGGGCCTGTAGTCGCCGGTGTGATTGGTGCCACAAAGCCTCAGTATGATATTTGGGGCATGACTGTGAATCTTGCGAGCCGAATGGACAGCACAGGGCTCAGTGGGCGTATTCAGGTGCCAGAAGCCACCAGCCGTATCCTGGCTGACCACGGCTTTATGCTGCAGCTTAGAGGGGAAATCTTTGTCAAAGGGGTTAGCGAGCGGCGAGGAGCGGTCCGCACATATTTCGTAAGCAGCAGGGAACACAATTCAAGCTACGCTGAGAGAAACACTAGCAGGGGGATCTCTCTCGGGAGAAACACTCTCGCCGCTGTGGTCTTTTCCCTGGTGCAGGCCCGCAAGAAAGAACAATTACGAGAAGCCAATGGAGGATTTCATCTGAAGGACATGGCATAAATTTGGATTGAAAAGTGGACAGAAGCCATATTTAATACCTCTTCCGTTTTTTTAGACTGGTGTCTGTTTCATGAGTCATTGCCTTCAAGTGATTTTCTGCAATCTCTGTCTTTCTTTCTGAATGGTGACCACTTCATATCTCACATATAACCAGATTTCTACAGGATTTCTTATTGCAACGGAAAGAACGAATTGCTTCTAAAAGTCATGTTTCTTATGTCCTGGAAGTTTTTAAACTATAAAATTGTGAATTTATTTTAGCAGAGCTGCAAATAAACACTCCATATTTTGGAACAAGACCAAAACTGCAAAAACAAAGGAACTCTGGATTATTTCAAACATGACGACTCATAGTTGGGATTTCTGTATCTTTATCTGGATATTTTTTCCCATAGTTTTCTGTAATCAACTGCCAATGAAATGTGAGAAATGACAGGTCTGACATCACCATTGCAAAAAGCTAATTAGCTGATTATCTGATGCTTGTGTATTAGTCAGTGACACTCTGGAAAAGCTATAAATCTCAGGATTAATCATCCAGCTTAGAAGACTTTCTATGAAAAGTAATATTTAGACTTTTGTGCTTAATTGACCGTTTGTAAACTCCTTTTTATATGATGTTTACATGATCACATGTGGTAGTGTGACAGAAAAAAGCTTCAGTCTCTGTTTCTTGTTTTTATTGTTGTTGACTTAATATTGAGCCAGAATTACAATGAGGTCACGGTAAATGCATAAAGCAGGAATTAACAATGCCAAAGTTCTGTTTTAGACAATAAGACTTTTTTAGTGCACGGTAATTTATTTATTTTTTTGCCAATTTTATTGTCCAATATATTTAAGTTCAGTGTTTGTCTGAGTAAGCAGTTTTTGGATGCAGATAAAAACAAGCAAACAATAAACCTTTTTCCTATGCCGCATGATGCTTTGCGTGAACAATGGGAGTAACTTCATTTAAACTGTAAACAATCTGTGAGAAAGATTGAAAAACTTGGTATACAGTGAGGTGCATTTATTCTCCTCACAGTTTATCCATCAGATATTTGAAGAAAACTTTCACCGGATGATGACGATAGCCCCAAAACCTGAAACAAGTTTTTTTTTTTCCCCCACAGCAATATTACTGACATATTGAATATTACTGTACTGAAGGGAATGAGAAATAATAATAATCTAGAGGAACAAAACAGTGAACTCAAGAGTGGCCACAGATATGTTTGTGATGCTAATGTCACATTAAAATACAGCCAAGCATAATGTTATTTTCATGACAGACAAAAATAATGAAAAAAAGATTTTCACCCAGATTTTACTGTGTATATACATTTTTGTAGAACAACTTTATGAACTGATGTAATTTATTTAAGTTCTTTTGAATGAATAGAAGTTCATTAAACCGGAAGTGCAACCCATAATTTATAATGCAGTCATCATGTGCAGAAGAAGTGTGGACACATATACTGTATATATATATATATATATATATATATATATATATATATATATATATATAGTTAAAGTCAGAATTATAAAGTTTTTAGCCCTCCTGAATTGTTTGCCCCCTGTATATTTTTTGCCCAATTTCTGTTTAACGGAAAGTTTTCTTCAACACAAGTCTAAACATAATATGGGCGTCACAGTGGTGCAGTGGGTAGCACGATCACTTCACAGCAAGAAGGTCGCTGGTTTGAGCCCCGGCAGGGTCAGTTGGCATTTGTGTATGGAGTTTGCATGTTCTTCCCATGTTTGTGTGGGTTTCCTACGGGTGCTCTGGTTTCCGCCACAGTCCAAAGACATGCGGTATAGGTGAATTGAATAAGCTAAGGCCGTAGTGTATGTGTGTGAATGCAAGAGTGTATGGGTGTTTTCCAGTGTTGGGTTGCAGCTTGAAGGGCATCCGCAGCGTAAAACATATGCTGGATAATGTGGAGGTTCATTCCACTTAGGCGACCCCGAATTAATAAGCCGTAAAGAAAATAAATGAATGAATGAAATCATAATATAATACCATGATGCGAATCTCCCATTCCACCACATCCCAAGGTGCTCTATTGGATTGAGTTCTGGTGATTGTGGAGGCCATTTGAGTACAGCGAACTCATTGTCATGTTCAAGAAACCAGGCTGAGATGATTCGCACTTTATGACATGGTGCGTTATCCTGCTGGAAGTAGCCATCAGAAGATAAGTACACTGTGGTCATAAAGTGATGGACATGGTCAGCAACAATACTCAGGTAGGCTGTGGCATTGACATGAAGCTCAATTGGTACTAAAAGACCAAATTCTGACCCTAATGAATGTCACAGCAGAAATCGAGACTCATCAGACCAGGCAACATTTTTTCAATCTTCTATTGTCCAATTTTGGTGAGCCTGTGGGAATTGTAGCATCAGTTTCCTGTTTTTAGCTGACAGGAGTGGCACCCGGTGTGGCCTTCTGCTGCTGTAGCTCATCCGCCTCAAGGTTGGACGTGTTGTGCATTCATGAATGCTGTTCTGCAGACCTTGTTTGTAACGGGTGGTTATTTGAGTTACTGTTGCCTTTTTTATCAGCTGGAACCAGTCTGGCCATTCTTCTCTGACCTCTGGCATTAACAAAGCATTTGTGCCCGCAGAACTGCCGCTCACAGATATTTTCTGTTATTTAGACCATTCTCTGTAAACCCTAGAGATGGTTGTGCATGAAAATTCCAGTAGATCAGCAGTTTCTGAAATACTCAGACCAGCCCATCTGGCACCAACAACCATGCCACGTTCAAAGTCACTTAAATCACCTTTCCTCCCCATTCTGATGCTCAGTTTGAACTGCAGCAGATCGTCTTGACCATGTCTACTGTACATGCCTAAATGGATTGAGTTGCTGCCAATGTGATTGGCTGATTAGAAATTTGCGTTAATGAGCTGTTGGACAGGTGTACCTAATAAGTGGCTGGTGAGTAAAAACAAAGTGACATTTTTTATTGACAAAACATGACAATTTTATTCTTGTATTTTTAAATAAAAAAAATTTATTAAGCTTTTTTGCCTGTTTACACAAAGAAAACTGTGCTTTATTGACAGAAAGAAACAGCATGAAGGCTACAATACTTTCTTTAAAAAGCCATAATGTTTTACAGCGCTTATAAAACATTTCAGTGTTGGATCCTCAGATCCTCAGCTCAAGTGTCTATTCTTCAAAAAAAAAATTCAAAGCAATCATTTTTCCTGTCAACTTGTGAGCAGAATCAAAGGTTTTGTGTACTAACCATCGCTAAAGTCATTCTCCACACAGCAGCTCTTCCAGCGTGAGTTGATAAGAATCGGGTCACGTGACGCAGCGGTGCTCATAGTTTGTCCGTTCAACTGTCAGCGGTGCTTCATCTCATCTCACCGATCAACCGGAGAACAGCGGGAATTAAACATGTCCATCACCGAGGATGAGATTAAAAACAAACTTCAGTCTCCAGGGGATGATCTTGTCTTCTTCGTTAATGGAAAAAAGGTAAGGGGTGATTGAATGGGCATATTACATATCTTCAAGTGTTTCATAAATTCTTCCATTTTTTTATTAAAGTTTTTATAGCTCAAAGTATTTTCGTAATTCATTTTATGCAGATCACTGAGAAGAATGCAGAGCCTGAAATAACACTCTTGACTTATCTAAGAAGAAGCTGTATCCTTTTGATATTTTGTTCGGTGTCTGAATGCCTTTTTATTCATTCTGCAGTGTTGAAGGCTAATGTGAAACCATAACATCAACATTTATGAGACACTGATATTCCGGTTTCTGCAATATTGTGGTTGATAGTTTGCTGTTTTCTGGGTCTCTTGGGTTTCTTGAGGTTTGCAAGTATATGCCACAGTACATATTAATATTATATTTGAATGATTATTATCTAATAGTTTAGTCAGCACTTTTATTTTGCTGTTATGTCTGCTGTTTTTTCTGTGTGGTTGGTTTGTATTTGGTATCTCTGTTCAGATGAAAAATGTGTCTACACATAAAAGATTTAACTTTGTAATAAATGTGAGATAAATTAATGTTTATAATTAACATATTGATTGGTTAAATGATCAGTCTAAAAAGTAAGGTAATTTTTATTTTAATATTTTTTAAGTTAGATTTTGTTTAGATTATTTCTGCGATATGACATGGAGTATTTCTTTAATTATCTTCAATTCAAAAAGAAAGGGGGAGTCAAACTTTATATTATTATTATTATTATTATTAATATTATTATTATTATATACAACAGCAACAACAACAAAATGTATTTTAAAAAGCAAAAGGAATTTGTCCAGGTAGCTTGAGCTGGTATAAATAAATATTCATGTAAAATAATCACCTGTCCACTCCTAAATCAATATTCCCAATATCTTTTGTTTGAAATCTGCCTCTTTAGCCCAAACAAGTCATTTTGATAGTCATATCTGGTATAAAAAAATCTTTGCTTATCAGTTTGCACTTTTTACAGCATGTTTAGCGATGACTAATCTGTGTTGACTTCATCAATCATTTACACAACTTTCTGATGTCAAACAACTGAGATTTGTTGTTTCAAATGTGGTGTTTTGATCACAGAGACTGTCGCCTTCTGTGTTTCTTATTAGTGCTGGTTTGGTAAAACTGATGCATTTTTGTCACATGACTATATTCCAAGCTTTTTTTCCTTAATATAGTCACTTGCAGTGGGTCTGACAGGAACCAAACTGGGATGTGCTGAAGGAGGTTGTGGAGCCTGCACTGTAATGGTCTCCAAATATCATCCAAATCAAAACCGGATTATGTATCTTTTTACATTTTCAGTTTTTTTTTTTCATTTTTACATTTTTTTTTTGGTTGCCCAAGAAACTTTTAGTGTAAAGGTTTTCAATTAACCATTTTTCAAAAAGTATAAAGAACTTTATTGAGTATAAACAACCTTTTTAATATTAAGGAACCATTTGTGTGATGAAAAGTTTCCATGGATGTTAAAGGCTCTTCATGGAACCATATAAAGGATCTTTATTTTTAAGTATGTAAAGGGCACTGCTGTCCTTGAAGCCTGGAACAGGTTCATGATAACTTTTTACAGTGTTAATTGTAATTAGTGACAAACGACTTACCATGATTAACTTATTTTTCTGCTAAAAAACAAAGTAACAGATAGCTTTTAATATTTAGGTAATTAAATTACAGTCACATACTATATTTGCTTTAAATTAATCAATCAATCAATCAATTATCCATACAATCAAGGTTGAATTCTAGGATCATTCCCCACTAGGCATGGGCCGGTATAAGATTCTGATGGTATGATAACCTTGGATAAAAATATCACGATTTTACGGTTTCGCGGTATTGCGATTACTGCTATAAAATATATTCTTTTTAAATGTCTGGGTAAAAAACAAAAACTTTTTTTCTCTTTTGAGCACAATATATTTTATTTTGAGAAACATTTAAAATATTTTGGAACAGTAAACATGTCAGGCTAAATAAATTATTGGCTTCGGCTGTCTTCATTTGTTTCAAAAACAGATTTTTTTTTTTTCAATTTAAACTGGCATCTTTGGATATCTTTTCTGCTGGAGATACTTTTGTCCCAAAAAAAAAAAAAAAAAAAACATAAAATAAAAAATCTTACTCATACCTTAGGAACGATATTGCAGAAAATTTTGACGATTTTAAAACCTTGACTTTTGCAAACCGCGGTATACCTTGAAAACGGTTATCGTCCCATGCCTATTCCCCACCACACAGTTCTATTAGTCACCACTTCTTTGAGTTCGCGCATGCTCACGTTGGTATCAGATTTGGCAGTATCGAGCCAGCATGACTGCCTTCTCGAGTGAATTGCTACGCATGACATGGCCAAAATAGGATCATCTCTGTTTGGTAATTTTGGCTTCCAGCGATGTCTTTGTCTTGATGTACCCTAGGACTTTTTTGTTGGTGATTCTCGATGTCTATGAGATGCGCAAGACTGTCCTCCAGCACCACAACTTGAAGGCGTCGATCTTTCTTCTGTCTGCCTTCTTGATCGTCCAGGTCTCGCAGCCATAGGTAGCTATAGGGAAGACGGTCGCATTGACTAGCCTTGCTTTAGTTGCAGTGCTGATATCCTTTCTTTTCCAGATGGCGTTCATGCTCACCATTACATTCCGTCCAAGGGTTAACCGTCTCTTGATTGAACCGTGTCCCCATTTCGGTCAATTGTGGAACCAAGGAATATAAAGTCCTGTACTGTCTCGATTTCTTTATTGTGGATCTTTATGCTGCATCTTCCATTCTCGGAGGTCGTCATGACCTTCGTTTTCTTGATGTTCAGGCGCAACCCCACCTTCTCACTTTCTTCTTGCAATTTCCGGATGAGTCGCTCCAGAGCTTCTCTGCTTTCGGCCAGTAGGGTGGTGTCATCGGCATATCTAAGGCCCCGTTTACACTGCCAGTTAAATGTGACCCAATTCCGATTTTTTTGCTCATGTGACAGATCAAATCTGTTCTATGACCATGTGAACACAAAAAAAAATGCATGCATTCGGATATTCAGAGATCGGTTTTAGGCCTCCTTCATATGTGGAAATAAATCAGATATAAATCAGATATGTGACAATGCCACTATCATGTAAAGAGGCAGATCAAATTTATTGAGGCATTCCGTTTTGTACGTCATTAAACTTCGCAGAGCTAAAAGCAAGACAATTTCTTCCATCGTGGCTAGTGTGGCGGAGATGCTAGAACCCACCTTTACCCATGCGTGACGTCGTAAATTGTATGGCAAGTGTAAACACATGAATCAGATATGGGTCACAATTAAACGAACGTGTAAATGGACAGGCAAAAAAATCAGATATAGGCAACAAATCGGAATTGGGCATCAAGACCTGACAGTGTAAACGGGGCCTAAGATTTTTGATGTTCTTCTGGTAGTGCTTTTCATAAGACTGCTTCTGCGTACAGGTTGAAGAGTGGTGGCGATAGAATTGCTTTAAATACTCTACATAAATTCAACAGTTTTGTATAAATGGATTCAGAGATCCAATCATATTTTCGTATACAGATATATTTACAGTTGAAACCAGAAGTTTACATACACTCTAAAAAGGAACATAACCATTTTTAAAAAAAAATGTCTGATGGTAAATCATACTAAACGTTTACTATTTTAGGTCCGTTAGGATTACCTAAATGATTTACATTTGCTAAATGCCAGAATAATGAGAGAATTTTTTATTAATTTCTAGACAGTCAAAAGTTTACATACATTTCCTTGATATTTTTTTTAGCTTTGCTTTTAAACTGTATAACTTTGGTTAAATGTTTTGGGTATCCTTCCACAAGCTTCTCACAATAGTTTGAAGGAATTTTGGCCCATTCCTCCTGACAGAACTGGTGTAACTCAGTCAGATTTGTAGGCTGTCTTTCTCGCACAAGCTTTTTCAACTCTACCCACAAATTTTCTATAGGATTGAATTCAGGGCTTTGTGATGGCCACGCCAAAACATTCACTCTGTTGTCCTTAAAGCACATTTTAACTAATTTGGCAGTATGCTTAGGGTCATGGTCTGTTTGGAAGACCCATTTGTGGCCAAGTTGTAATTTCCTGGCTGATGTCTTGAGATGTTGCTTCAGTATTTCTACATAATGTTCTTTCTTCATGATGCCATCTATGCTGTGAAGTGGACCAGTCCCTCCTGCAGCAAAACAGCCCCGCAACATGATGCTGCCGCCCCCATACTTTACAGTTGGGATGGTGATCCTAAGTTTCCCCTTTGTCCTCCAAATGTTACACTGGTCATTATGGCCAAACAATTCAATCTTAGTTCCATCAGACCACAGGACATGTCTCCAAAAATTTGTCTTGTTCCCAGTGTAATTTAGCAAATTGTAATCTGGCTTTTTTTGTTGATTCTGGCTTGTTGATTTTCCCATGTTGTCACACAAGGAAGGAGTGTGTTTGAGGTTTTCCTTAAATGCTATTCTACAGTTGTGCCTCCAATTAATTCAAATGTTGTCAATTAGCCAATCAGAAACTTCCAAAACCTTGACACCATCATCTGAGCTTTTTCAGAGGCATAATAATCTTATTGTATGTAAACTTGACTTTCAAGAAAAGTTCTAACAATTTCTCAAAAAATATCTCTCTCATTATTCTGCTATTACGCATAACAGAAACAAATTTGATAATCCTAACTTACCTAAAAGAGAAAAAGTTTAGTCACATTAACATCTGACTTTTTTTAAAAGTCTGCCTTTTATACAGTGTATGTAAACTTCTGGTGTCAACTGTAGCAGAATAATGATATTTTTTAACCAAAAAAGTTTACATTTATCACGACGGCTGCACACATGCTTTAGAAACAATGAATTGAGTAAGACATTAATGGCATTATATGGTATGCATGAAAAATGGTGTCATTACATTGAAACTTTTCATGTTTTAATGCTTATATAGTTAAACATTTCATAAGTGTTTAATTTTTTATAAAGCTAAAATGCATGTTTGACTCTAAAGTATTAAAAGAGTTTAGTTGAGACTTTTAAAGGGGTGGTCCAGTATGATATCATGTTTTAATCTTTAGTTGATGTGTATGGTAGCTGTGTGAACATAAACATCATCTATGAATGTATCACGCTCAAAGTTGCAAAGGGAGACATTGGCTTTTACAGAGTTAGCAAAGCCTACAGTGAATGAAGTTTGGGGGCTACAAAAACATACATCTGGGCTAATGAGATCACAAATGCTTCAGGTTACGCGCATTCATCTCAGGCATACACCCCGCGCAGCAACGAGGCAGGTGCTGTACAGGTGCTGTAATGTAGCAGAGAAAGCTAAAATGCCGTCCAAACGCTGCTTTTCACAGAGCTTCTTCTGTTTCTGTATTTGGGCTTCTAAAAAACACGACACAAAGAGAGAAATGCTTACAGTTTTTGTTCCAGAGAATTATAAAAAATATATAGCTAGCATTTGACAAAAGACAGCTTCCATAATCTCTCCCAGTGTAGTGCTGGATTTGACTAAAAAACTCCTCAAAGAAGGAGCAGCTCCAACCATAACAGACGAAGCTGTGGATTGTGAGCCACAACTAGGGTTACCACTTTTAATACAAATAAATAACGGATGCATACTGCAGCGGTGGGCCACATCCCCTTGGGGTCCACAAAAACAGGCTTTGGATTACCAATTTTTGCAGTAACACCTATCCAAACATGTAAAAGCACATACATAAACTAGCTACAAACATTAGCTAGTAAAGTTTTTGTATAGCCTATTTCTAATTTTAAAATATGGAAAGTTGCAATTTACTAGTTTATTTTCTTTACATGGGCGTTATGTTTATTAATATATTAAATGTAATGTTTCATGCAATAAATTAATGCTTATGTGTCTGACTTAATCTTAAAAAACAAATCATAATTTTACATTAGATTGTGATCCACTTACATTGTATTTACAGAATTTTTACAAATTACAATTTGTGACCCAGTGTGTGAAAACCAGGCCAAATCCAATTCTGAGATAAAGTTTGATTTTAGCCATTCGTTTCACTGTGATTTCAGTTGTTGACATGGTTTTACTCAGTTAATATTAATATTTTTATTATTTTCACTGACTCAGTTAATATTAATATTTTTATTATTTTCACAGACTCAGTTAATATTAATATTTTTATTATTTTCACAGACTCAGTTACTATTAATATTTTTATTAATTTCAGACTCAGTTAATATTAATACTTTTATTATTTTCACAGACTCAGTTAATATTAATATTTTTATTATTTTCAAACTCAGTTAATATTAACATTTTTATTATTTTCAGAATCAGTTAATATTAATATCTTTATTATTTTCACAGACTCAGTTAATATTAATATTTTTATTATTTTCAGAATCAGTTAATATTAATATTTTTATTATTTTCACAGACTCAGTTAATATTAATATTTTTATTATTTTCAAACTCAGTTAATATTAATATTTTTATTATTTTCAGAATCAGTTAATATTAATATTTTTATTATTTTCAGAATCAGTTAATATTAATATTTTTATTATTTTCAGACTCAGTTAATATTAATATCTTTATTATTTTCACAGACTCAGTTAATATTAATATTTTTATTATTTTCAGAATCAGTTAATATTAATATTTTTATTATTTTCACAGACTCAGTTAATATTAATATTTTTATTATTTTCAAACTCAGTTAATATTAATATTTTTATTATTTTCAGAATCAGTTAATATTAATACTTTTATTATTTTCAGAATCAGTTAATATTAATATTTTTTATGATTTTCACAGACTCAGTTATTATTATTAATATTTTTATTATTTTCAGACTCAGTTAATATTAATATTTTTATTATTTTCACAGATTCAGTTAATATTAATATTTTTATTATTTTCAGAATCAGTTAATATTAATATTTTTATTATTTTCACAGACTCAGTTAATATTAATATTTTTATTATTTTCAGAATCAGTTAATATTAATATTTTTATTATTTTCAGAATCAGTTAATATTAATATTTTTATTATTTTCACAGACTCAGTTAATATTAATATTTTTATTATTTTCAGAATCAGTTAATATTAATATTTTTTATTATTTTCACAGACTCAGTTATTATTAATATTTTTATTATTTTCAGACTCAGTTAATATTAATATTTTTATTATTTTCAGAATCAGTTATTATTAATATTTTTATTATTTTCACAGACTCCGTTAATATTAATATTTTTATTATTTTCACAGACTCAGTTATTATTAATATTTTTATTATTTTCAGAATCAGTTAATATTAATATTTTTTATTATTTTCACAGACTCAGTTATTATTAATATTTTTATTATTTTCAGACTCAGTTAATATTAATATTTTTATTATTTTCAGAATCAGTTATTATTAATATTTTTATTATTTTCACAGACTCCGTTAATATTAATATTTTTATTATTTTCAGACTCAGTTATTATTAATATTTTTATTATTTTCACAGACTCAGTTATTATTAATATTTGTATTATTTTCAGACTCAGTTAATATTAATATTTTTATTCTTTTCAGACTCAGTTAATATTAATATTTTTATTATTTTCAGAATCAGTTAATATTAATATTTTTATTATTTTCAGAATCAGTTAATATTAATATTTTTATTATTTTCAGAATCAGTTAATATTAATATTTTTATTATTTTCAGACTCAGTTAATATTAATATTTTTATTATTTTCAGAATCAGTTAATATTAATATTTTTATTATTTTCAGACTCAGTTATTATTAATATTTTTATTATTTTCAGACTCAGTTATTATTAATATTTTTATTATTTTCACAGACTCAGTTAATATTAATATTTTTATTATTTTCACAGACTCAGTTATTATTAATATTTTTATTATTTTCACAGAATCAGTTAATATTAATATTTTTATTATTTTCAGAATCAGTTAATATTAATATTTCTATTATTTTCACAGACTCAGTTAATATTAATATTTTTATTATTTTCACAGATTCAGTTAATATTAATATTTTTATTATTTTCAGAATCAGTTAATATTAATATTTTTATTATTTTCACAGACTCAGTTAATATTAATATTTTTATTATTTTCAGAATCAGTTAATATTAATATTTTTATTATTTTCAGAATCAGTTAATATTAATATTTTTATTATTTTCAGAATCAGTTAATATTAATATTTTTATTATTTTCAGAATCAGTTAATATTAATATTTTTTATTATTTTCACAGACTCAGTTATTATTAATATTTTTATTATTTTCAGACTCAGTTAATATTAATATTTTTATTATTTTCAGAATCAGTTATTATTAATATTTTTATTATTTTCACAGACTCCGTTAATATTAATATTTTTATTATTTTCACAGACTCAGTTATTATTAATATTTTTATTATTTTCACAGACTCAGTTATTATTAATATTTTTATTATTTTCAGACTCAGTTAATATTAATATTTTTATTATTTTCAGACTCAGTTAATATTAATATTTTTATTATTTTCAGAATCAGTTAATATTAATATTTTTATTATTTTCAGAATCAGTTAATATTAATATTTTTATTATTTTCAGAATCAGTTAATATTAATATTTTTATTATTTTCAGACTCAGTTAATATTAAGATTTTTATTATTTTCAGAATCAGTTAATATTAATATTTTTATTATTTTCAGACTCAGTTATTATTAATATTTTTATTATTTTCAGACTCAGTTAATATTAATATTTTTATTATTTTCAGAATCAGTTATTATTAATATTTTTATTATTTTCACAGACTCCGTTAATATTAATATTTTTATTATTTTCACAGACTCAGTTATTATTAATATTTTTATTATTTTCACAGAATCAGTTAATATTAATATTTTTATTATTTTCAGAATCAGTTAATATTAATATTTTTATTATTTTCAGACTCAGTTAATATTAATATTTTTATTATTTTCAGAATCAGTTTATATTAATATTTTTATTATTTTCAGACTCAGTTAATATTAATATTTTTATTATTTTCAGAATCAGTTAATATTAATATTTTTATTATTTTCACAGACTCAGTTAATATTAATATTTTTATTATTTTCAGAATCAGTTTATATTAATATTTTTATTATTTTCACAGACTCAGTTAATATTAATATTTTTATTATTTTCACAGACTCAGTTAATATTAATATTTTTATTATTTTCAGAATCAGTTAATATTAATATTTTTATTATTTTCACAGACTCAGTTAATATTAATATTTTTATTATTTTCAGAATCAGTTTATATTAATATTTTTATTATTTTCACAGACTCAGTTAATATTAATATTTTTATTATTTTCACAGACTCAGTTAATATTAATATTTTTATTATTTTCAGAATCAGTTAATATTAATATTTTTATTATTTTCACAGACTCAGTTAATATTAATATTTTTATTATTTTCACAGACTCAGTTAATATTAATATTTTTATTATTTTCAGACTCAGTTAATATTAATATTTTTATTATTTTCACAGACTCAGTTATTATTATTAATATTTTTATTATTTTCACAGACTCAGTTAATATTAATATTTTTATTATTTTCACAGACTCAGTTAATATTAATATTTTTATTATTTTCACAGACTCAGTTATTATTATTAATATTTTTATTATTTTCACAGACTCAGTTAATATTAATATTTTTATTATTTTCACAGACTCAGTTATTATTATTAATATTTTTATTATTTTCACAGACTCAGTTAATATTAATATTTTTATTATTTTCACAGACTCAGTTAATATTAATATTTTTATTATTTTCAGACTCAGTTAATATTAATATTTTTATTATTTTCACAGACTGTTCTTTATTTCATGTAGAAAACAGTAAATTACAAAAACAAATGACTCCAGCTAGGTTTTCACACACTTTTAACATTATTTAGCAATTAACCTAAATATTGCTGATAATAATTACACTGTCATTAACATGTCTGCTTCGGGAGAGACTTGGGGTACGAAGAACTGTCTGACTGTACTTTGTTTTTTGTGAGCTGTCATTGTGGGAATGGTGCTCTCGGAGGCATGATGTCGCACGTCTGACACCATGAGCCGAACGCTCTCTGACAGTTGCTTGATAACAAATTCAGCTAACAATCTGCAGCCAAGTATTTGTTTCCTCCCACTCTCTGCGGTATTTTTACAGTAGCTTGTGTTTAAGCTCTGAAACTTTAGGACGTGGGGGTTACCTGGAGAAGAATCTGCCTTTTTTTTTAAATTTACTCTCTGCCAATACTTGACGGACTCTGCTTAAAAGACCCGCCCTCCTCACTAGACAGTTAAAAAGACCAATCAAACTAACGATGACATCCAGTATTACCCAATCAAAAGTAGGAAATGAGGCATCTTGGTAAAATGCGTGTGGGATGATTTGCATGAGAAGCTACTTAAAGAAATGATAAAAAATACGGGACAAAACCTGTCCCGCATTGATTCAAAACGGGACGCTCAATTTCATTCTCAAATACGGGACGATTCCATATTTTAAGGGACGGGTGGCAACCCAAGCCACAACCTGTAAGTATTTTTATTTGTTAAAATTTGTCTATTACAGGCACAGTTTCTAGCGTTAACGGTAGGTTGTAGCGAGGACGTAAACAAAGATGTAAACAATGGGAAATGCTGTTTAGCACCGTTAACAATTTAGCTACAAATTCATATTTATCTGTCAAACCGCTGTAAATCTTCAGCAGCGCGTGCAGTGTCTCTCTATGCTGCCTTGTTCCCTGCGTTCTACATCTCAAATAACAAACTCGCAAAAGATGTGAATGTTTCATATTACTTACACATTCCTATTCTGAATATATGTGAAAGACACTTGTCAGGTTTTATTTTAGAGAGCAGGCATGAGGTTCAGCTGTGTCCTCTGTGTTATTTTCTGTCTGATTCAGGCACAAACTGATATGACTAACAGCTACTCAGACTAACAGTATTTACACATCCCAAAAATGCGTGCCTGTAGGGACATGGCACTTTTCCTAGTGACGTGGAGCCGATCAGCGAATCACAGCACATTATGTTAGCTGACCAATTAGAGCCTCTTGAGGGCAGGCCTTTGGAGGAACTAGGAAATATGACAGTCGTTTTCATGTTAGCTGAGTAGCTGTATATAATCAAAGTATGAAAAAATAATGTGATTTTCTACAAATGAAGCATGAGCACACATTTGCTTTGCATCTTATAAACACAACCAAGCCTTAAAAATACACTCTGGACCACCCCTTTAAGCAATATTAAGCTAATAACTAATTTACTTTTTAAAAAACCTAATTATGTAATTAGTAATTATTTATCTTTCTGTAGTAACTTACTAAACATTGGCTGTTAGCAACTCAAATATAATTAATACAGGATTCTAAAATGTTTACAAGAATTACATATAGTTATATCCTTGATTCTCTCTTGAAGTCACTATGCCATTAATGCATGTCTGGCTCCTCTGTGCTCTTTGCATCACTGTGCGGTAACAACCGTGGAGGGCATCGGCAGCGTGGCAAGCAAACTTCATCCTGTACAGGTCACAGTTTAATCTTATTCTCCCCGAATCATAGATTATGATGAGAAAAGTGTGTCACACTATACATGATTAAAGCACAGACATTTGCTTGCTCCATTCATAGTTTTCATCTGCATGCGTCACACGATATGTCGTTGTCCTGCTCTTTTGTGGTGTAGTAATTCTAACAACAATAATCGTTTTATCCAGGAGCGAATTGCTAAGGCTCACGGCTCACAGTGTGGGTTCTGTACTCCGGGAATTGTGATGTCTATGTATGCTCTTTTAAGAAACAACCCACAACCCACCATGCATGACATTCAGGAGGCTTTTCAAGGTGCTTTTCAACTACTGTATAGTCTAATTATTTTTTATATTTATTTCCTAAATAATTATTATTATTTTAGTATATTTTATTAATTTTTTGTTATTCAATTGGTTGCACACAGGAAACTTATGTCGCTGTACTGGGTACAGACCTATTCTAGAAGGCTACAGGACATTCACAAAGGTGAGATAACCCGTGAGAAGGCTTTTTCCAGTTTTAATAATTCCATTGAATTTACAAAATTGATTTTATAAACATAAAGTATATTAAATGAAAGTCTGCTATAATGTTCTGTCATCATTCTGCTGGATAAGAGAGATATTTAGGTAAAAATGGAACAAAATACAATTTCTGGACTGTATTTTTCCAAAAATATTGACTAATGACTAAAGCTTGTTGAAAAATGGGTGACATGTATGGGTAACATGACAAATGTTGAGGTTTGAATGAAAGTATTAAGAAAATTTTTAAAGTGTAAAGATAAGATTAAAATATTTTACCATTGCTGTATTATTATTATACATATACACATACAGTTGAAGCCAGAATTATTAGCCCCCCTTTGATTTTTTTTTTCTTTTTTAAATATTTCCCAAATTATGTTTAACAGAGCAAGAAAATTTTCACAGTATGTCTGATAATATTTTTTCTTCTGGAGAAAGTTTTATTTGTTTTATTTCTGCTAGAATAAAAGCAGTTTTTAATTCTTTAAACACCATTTTAAGGTCAAAATTATTAGCCCCTTTAAGCTATTTTTTTTTTTTTTTTGATAGTCTACAGAACAAACCATCGTCATACAATAACTTGCCTAATTACCCTAACCTGCCTAGTTAACCTAATTAACCTAGTTAAGCCTTTAAATGTCACTTTAAGCTGTATAGAAGTGTCTTTAAAAATATCTAGTAAAATATTGTTTACTCCCTTACAGAAAATTCACATGAATTTCACATGTGAAATTCACATGTGACCACATGTGAAATTTCACATGTGAAACACAGGAACCACATGTGAAATGCACATGTAATCACATGGGAAAACGTGTGTATTTGGAACGCTTTTGTGTGGATTCACATGTGAACCACATGTGAAACACATGTGCATTTTCATGTGAACCACATGTGATCACATGGGAAAATGTGTGTATTTGGAACGCTTTTGTGTGAATTCACATGTGAACCACATGTGAAACACGTGCATTTTCATGTGAACCACATGTGATCACATGGGAAAATGTGTGTATTTGGAACGCTTTTGTGTGAATTCACATGTGAACCACGTGATCACATGGGAAAACGAAATTTTGATTGTGAACATTTGATCACACGTGAAACGTGCATTACCATGTAAACTCTTGTGGCTTTTCTGCTGTGTACTTAACACCATAACATCTGTGCATTAGTGTGAACAAAAAATATTCTTAAACGGCAATATAAATACAAACTATTTATTGTCAATTATATAAAATAACAACAATTATTTACTGAAATACCTTGAAGGGAAAACTGTCACTACTATAATGTGAATACAAAAAGGGGCGGCTTGGTGGCTCCGTGGTTAGCACTGTCACCTCAAAGCAAGAAGGTCACTGGTTCGAGTCCCATCCGGGCCAGGTATGGAGTTTGCATGTTCACCCCATGTTTGCGTGGGTTTCCTTCGGGTGCTCTGGTCAATTAGATGAAATTCTGCATGGAAGAGCATCTGGTGAAAAAAGCATGTACCACAGTAATTGCTAGTTCAATCCGCTGTGATGACCCCTGATAAAAAGGAAATAAGCCAAGGGAAAGTGAGTTGTGCTTTTGACGAGTTTGTCCTCTTGGTTCAATTTACTGACTTGATCTCGTAATCTGAAAAAAAAAAACAACAACACAAAACATATTTTTAATAAAAAGAAACTACCAAATGCTCAAATGCATACATGGTAATGCAAAATGAATTCATAGTATTTAGATCACATTTTTTTCACATTAGCAGAGATAGGAAGTAATAAAGTACAAATATTTTGTTACTGTACTTAAGTAAATTTTTCTAGTATCAGTATTATACTCCACTGTTTACTTTTTCTGAAACATTTTCTTTTACTTCTTAAATTTTAATACAAATATAAGTAATTTCTACTCCTTACATTTTTAAATCAGGCTCGTTATTTTCGCTTTAATGTACTTATACATTAAATGTACTTATTACATGTAAATAATGCAAAAAAAAATGTAGTCAAATACATTTCGTTTTTTTTTCAAAAGGAAAAAACTTAAATATATTTTGGATAAAATGAAGTGTTAAATTTAAGACATTTATTAGTTATAAATTTATAGGCCTACAGAATTACATTTTAGAGTATACAAACAAGTATGACAGCTGCTGTTCTTAACAGCTGTAAAATTATGTTTTGTGTTCAGCTGATGATACACAGGGCAACTTTTTGAGCAGTGTTATTGGACAATATTGTAGAGTGATGTTGCTTGGCTACTTTGCAGCTGAAAATTGGCAACAACTTTTTTTACAAAAAAAATTAGAAATGTAAGTTATTTTGTATAAATGTATACATGATGTGAGGTGTAGTTACCACCATGAAACTAAAACAGGTAGTAGTAATGAATACTTTTTACTTAAGTACATATTTCAGCCTGTACTTTACTTTAACTGGAGTACAAAAGTGTAGTCAGTACTTCAACTATTACCGTTTAAACACGAGTATCTGTACTTCTACTTGAGTAAAGGATGTGTGTACAGTATGTTTGCCATCTCTACACATTAGAGATAGCAAATGCTTCAAAAATTACCTGTTAAGACATTAACTTTGTGCACTGGAAGACCTCCTTACTAGCCTCTGTATTGGGTGTATTTACTCTTTTTAGACACTAGCCGCGTTTCCACTATCGCGTCTAAAGCGAGCGAGCCAGGGCCAGTCCATTTTTACTCCCTCTCCCAAAGTGATGTAATCAATTACCTGTCATGAAACAACAGATGTAAAGAACAGAAAAATTGTATACAGGGTGATTCAAAAGGAATACCACAACTTTGAAAATCGAGAACTCTGCAAAGAAGAAAAGGAGAGCTTCTTTCTGTTGTCGATTTAAGGAAGCTCTGAAGTTTCATTTGGTTACTCGTGGTCGCTAGGATCGCCGTTGTCATCATGTTTCTTTGATTAAATACAGATTTTCAAAGTTGTGGTATTCTTTTTGAATCACCCATATTTCCAAAAAGATGTGACATGCAGTCACAGACTGTTAACTGCTATAAAACAAAGTACCTATAAGGATTCAGTAGGCTGAGAAGGTAGAACTAGGGTGTGGCTAGTAATAGTTTTTGCTTTGATTAGCAAAAATATTTTTTTTTAAAAGAAATACCTTCCAGGCAATCAAACAAAACTGTATAATTGAGACACACTTAACTGTCAACTGTAGCATTGTCCTTTGAAGATGGTCAAGTCTCCAATGTGTCAGGCTTCTTCTTTGAAATAACCATAATCTTTATATTTCACAACCTAAACTTTTTAACTCCTGCACATAATTGATTTCTGTACAAAAGCAGAGAGAAACAATCAAGCACTGTGGCACATTTTGGTAACACCAATATTAATCCAAGGTTTCCGCTACATTCATTCATCCGTGGCGGGCCGCCACGCCAAAATTCATCCCGCCACGGCTACATTACAACTTCTCATTAAACATTTAGTCGTGTTTTGTATAGCGGATTATAATCGCACTAAAACATATTAGAGGTAAACAGCGCAAACTTTTCTGCAACCGTAGTAGTGCTGTGCGCTATTTGTTCAACCCTTTAAGGTGACATGCTGGCTCTCTGACAGACTGACTGACAGGTGCGTGAGTCTAGCAAACACCGCGTAGCTTTCAGTTTAAGATGAGCACAGTTTCCATAAGTATATTTTATTGATAAATGTCAATGGCTCTGCATACAATGACTTTATCTTGCTGGAGTTTCACTTTACTTCAGGACGCGTTAATGTCGGAAAACGCACAAAAACACACTAAAACGCGCTTCAGCAGCGCTTACTGGAGAGCGCACGAGAAGATCTGCACTTGAACGTGTAAATTTGAGTGCGTGCAAGAAGTTCTGTGCACGAAGAGGAAATCGGCGCGCAAGCAAAGAGATTCGCATGCTCGTATTACAGTACATGAATGCTATCTCGCCTTGCAATAATGCGTGTAATATTTGTCTTTGAAATAGTTGGCAGATCTGTGTAAAAAAAAAAGTCCTGCCGCCACTGCTGGAAAAAATCCTAGAGGAAACAC